>VMBQ01007522.1:4600-46316 GCA_007657795.1 Dreissena rostriformis | reverse complement strand
CAATATGAATACATGTATAAATATAGAATATAACTGTGTCCAGTAAGTTGGAGTGAAGAAAATCCTTCAAGGAGGATAATGCTATCAAGAAAATGGTAAAAAGATATGTTATATGTCAGCGTGTTTCCTCATTATTTGGGGGAATTATACTGTTACCCGAAAAATTGGTAAAATAAGCGTTGTTTCCAGCATAATAGAGATTTTTTACCTTCTTCAAAAGATGCCCAAACTATAAGAAGCATTGATAATCTACAACAATCAGTTTTATAAAGATTGTGTTATAAATGTGACCTCTAGAGTGTTCACAAGGTTTTAATTTAGCCATATAATAAAAACTGTCCAGCCAACCGCAGGCCGTGTTTTTCAACAAACCTAAACCATTTTCTAACTCAGTCAAGATATCCTTGCTACGAATGTTCTGAGCAAGTTTTATAATGATTTGGAAAAAAATTCTAGAGTGTTCACAAGATTTTTCCTTTATTTGATATAGTGACCTAGTTTTTACACCAAATGTGTTCCAGTTCCTGAGATATCATTACAATAAATAGTATGACCAAGTTATATGAAGATTGGGAAATAAATAAGGCCTCTATGTTGTGTGAGCTAAAAATTGTATAGGGATGGTACCCTTTGTCAGTACAAACTTTATAAAGAGGAAAAACGCTGCACTTTTCTCACTCATGACTTCTAATAACATTCTGCATCTTAACAAGTCAGGAGAATATTAAAACTTGCAGCTTATGCTGTCCAACGATCCCATTTAACGAGGTCTTACATACGATAAAACTTTGTGACTATGAATAACATTCCACATCTAAACAGACTGGTGGAATTGGCTACCTCTAGAGGCATTATTCTGTCCAGCGACTGAGCCATATTTTTCATTCAGAGGATCATAATCGCTTATCGAGCCCACGTTGCGTCTGGCTGGCTGCTCAACTGAAAAAAGAACAGGGTTAAGATGCTGCAAGACTCAAACAGGACAATGAAAAAGAATCAAATAGGTTAGGGAGGACATTGTGGCTCGACAAGCAATGGTTCACTCATGGACAAGACAGTGATATTATGATTTGTATGCTTCTAAACTATTAAAGCCCAACTACTACTCTAAATTGTTATAGCAAAAGCCAAAATTTAAAAGCCAGATGTGGTCTGGTAACATAGATGTTTGTAGATATAAAATGCACATTTTTATTTTTTTGTGAAACAATTAATTCCATTTTAATTTCCCAAAAATATATCTATTTATACGACACAAGAACACTAAAATGGTACCATGTTATAAGAGTTCATGTGCTGTATGAATAGATATCAGTGAGGGAAATTAAAATGGAATTTATTGTGACACGAAAAAAAACTACATGAATTTTACATCTAGAAACATCTATGTTACCAGACCACATCTGGCTTTGAAATTTTGGCTTTTGCTACAATGATCATTGATTTTTTATTGGGTAACTTTATTTTACGAAATACTTTACGAAATTTCCGTTGATTTTTTTAGTATTGATGGGGCTTTAAGCAGATATTTTCAAATCGTTTTATAATTTAAGTTCATCTTTTAGGTTAATAGTATGATTATTATTTTCAGCTAATCTGGTTTTGATTTTTTTATTAACTTATATTCATGTTTTTTTCTCACAAGTTATTATGTAAGTTAAGTTATATCTTATGAACTCTGTGACTATTTGCCAATGTACAACTTCACAATCATCCAGGTATTCTAAAGTTACATTTTGCACTAATTGGCTCAGACAAGAACATTGTTGCTTCCATTAAGATCGAAGAAAATGCCAAAACGCATAAAATGCAAACAGGAATTAAGATAAGCTATTAGAACACATAGGCCATTAGTGTCTTTTCATCAAATATGTTCGCTATAGGGCTTGAAATTCTTGACTAAATGTCAGTAAAACAGGCATCCGCTGCTTTCCAATCTTGGAAAAAAAACAGACATGGCTAATGGCTTCCTAATATTGCCTTAGATTTCAGACATCCAATTATAACAAAAAGTCACCTCTTGCATTATATAGAACAAGGCTCTATGAATATTTGAAGAACATTCTTACTGTTATTCAAGCAAATAATGATTGGAAACAACAAGAGATGTGTTTGTCAGAAACACAATGCCTCCTACTGCGCTGCTTTGATTTTTTAAATTTTTTTTACCTTTGCCCTTGAAGGATAACCTTGACCTTTCACCACTCAAAATGTGCAGCTCCATGAGATACACATGCATGCCAAATATGAAGTTGCTATCTTCAATAATGCAAAAGTTATGACCAATGTTAAAGTTTTCGGATGGACGGACAGACGGATGGACTGACAGACATTTCAACTGCTATATTGTTATGCCACCCTACCTGGGGCATAAAAACTAGTAGAAGCATTGACTTTTGGAAATTGCCTCCCGCTGAGGCAGAGTTGCTATTTCAATGATATTTATCACCATCCTTAAAAATAGAGGCACTCCAAATCTGTTTAAGTGCATGCAATATATCTGCCATTTTGACAGAATACATTTTATCACATTCACGTATGGAACAGATTGGGACCAAATAAATGGTAAAGATAATCACTGAAGAAATCCGGTGATTGGCCATAAAGGACTTCTATTTGAAGCCACTGATGTTCCCATAAATTGCAGAAAGCAATACAACTGTGACAGAAGCTGTATAACGTAAAAAATAATTGAGCCAGTATCCTTATAGAAACACACTCTGTAAACCGTGGTTTAATGAAATTACATCCAGATGCCAAGAAGCCACTAACTGTAACTACATGTAAGATTGCATGCCTTGCTCAAATATTCAATTAAAGCAATTAAGAATTTCACATTTTCATGCAAAATGATGCAATAATTGGTGTATATTGAGATTTTGAGGGTTCTGATATCAAATTAAGTATCATTATGAATAAAAATATCAGACCGTTTTATGAAGAATCTGTTACAATTTTACAAAATTCATGTTTATGCTATTTTGATCATATAAACATTATGTTCTTTCTGTGAAACAATGTGAATGCTTCATTTGAATAATAACAGTTTGTGCTAAATTGTTCAATGTTATTGGTTAGTTTACATATTGTAAAATTTAATATATTCAAATATATTTTTTTCACCAAATGGTATATTGAAAAATTCTATTATATTATCTATTTTTAGTATATAAATGCTCAGTCACTAATTGTAATTTGTTCTCACAGAATAAATTTAAACACTCAAATTACAACATGCATCAAATTATATACAAATATCAATCAGGTCAAAGGAATAAAAATAGTTAAACTATAAAATAATTTAAAGATCCTAATATGTTATGTTTATAAAATGTCAAGCATTATAGAACATGCACATGGGATATTCTAAAATAATTATGATAGCAAAGAATAAATAAAACAAGAAGCATGGCATCACCACGTAACCAGCTTGTCTGCGTTTTGTTTATCAATTAAATATTAATAACTGTGCGATCCAAAGCTAGATCTGCATCATGAAATTGTATACATTTATTTGCATCTACTGAACAGGCAAACTATCATTGAATCATTTTTGTATGTATTCATGTGTAACACATAAAAATAAGAGATGCGTGTGTATGATATGACGCGCAGGCTTGATTTTTGCACACCCTGTAAAAAGTAAATCAGTTCAGAGAGCGGCTTTTTGTATCTGTGAGAAAAGCATATGTGCATATTTTCATAAAAAAAACAACAGGGAATTATTATTTTATTAATATTGTTTTGTGATTCCACAGTATTTTTTAGAGTTTAAAAACGTGCAAGTAGTATATAAATTATATTCTTTAAATTGAGTAATTCACATTTCTTCTAACAACCCAGGGGTCATATAATTTATATCACACCAACAAATTTGTATCAGGATAACTTAAATTTAATAACTTTTTTTTATTTGACTGTAAAAGTTCATAATATTTGGTATTTCAAGCACTGAAACAAAGCAGCAAGAGTAAAATAATTTAGGTTTAAAATAATTGTTTTTTTCTGAAGCACTACCATAACATATCTAACCATGTTATAATTATATAATAACTTAAAAATATTCGTTTTAAAATTTGAAGTGATCTCAGCTTAATAATATAAGAGGAAGATGTAAAATATAGTAAGGGAGACAACTGTTGGTACACATGTAGTTATTGAGTTTCTAAAGGTGTCTCCCTTTACACAACAAGTGCATACTCAATTACTGAAAAAGTAACTTCTACGTAAACAGAACACAAATTATTCTTCACAAAATATATAGGTTTTTACTTCTTTTTCTTTGTGGTATGTTCAACATGTACTATTATGGCATGCATCACAGTTATTGAAAGTGTCTATTTCAGCAAAAATAAGATATAACTTGCAAGCAACTAAATATATCAACCATCGGAATGAAACAACATGTCAAACCACTTTTTTCTACTGCAGTTGTATGCAGGGGTCAAAGTTTGGAAAATAAAAATTCCTGAAAAAAAAGCTGGGGGCCATTGGTGGGTGCAGGGCAAAGCCCTGCTCAGGAGTCCAGGGGGCCCCTGAAGCTCCTGGATTTTACATAAATAAAGAGTGCTTGGTGCCTTCTTGATTAATAATTATTTCAATTAATTGCAGGAGGCTGAGATAAAAGTTGGACACATGTGATCATATAACACCTGGGGCGTATAAGCAAGGCTAGCTAGGCGCATAATTTGTCCAGCAATGTCAGCAATGAAAATCCGACATTCCAGTACAATCTGGAAAACTTTGACCCCTGCATACACCCTGAGAGAAATATCCAAGAATGAATGCATTTGCAAAAAAAAAGATCATTAACTCTTCTTTATAGGTTTAATATGGTAACAAACGCATTCAAACAAAACAAAAGTTATATCGCATGTTAATAATCATTAGATCAAGAACTAATGAGGCCTATAACATGGCTGGTCTAAGGTTAAATATAATCTTGTTAGAATTAAAAAAAAAAAATGTTCAGTCTCTACCATGTATTTTTCCTAAACAGCTATACTGAATGCTATCACACAATACCAAATATGTACACCATTAAACCTATAGAATAATCATTGTATCAGTTAAAAAAATATCATGCAAATACCATGTACACATGCATAAATTAAATGACGAAAACTGACAACAATGTGTTCTGAATCACAGAAAAACAAAACATCCATTTTTTTACAATACAAATTACAACTATCTGGTAGCAACAATGTAATGAAATATGCAAGCACACATTGTATTTGTAAATAACCAAGGTAATGTTAAACAGGAGTCTGGTTACAAAAACTTGATGCAGTGACCTTGGCTATATCTGTTTGCAGAAATAAGATTATCTTTCATCTATAATTCACAGAAACTAGTAGCATAACACAGGTGAAAAATGCATTGTGTCGAAATGAAATGTAGTTAATAAATAATGGGTGGCTTAATGTGTTTACAGAAACTTGTGGGAGTTTGTGAGAATATTAACCAGCATTAGTAATATGGTGAATGCTTTCTGCCAACCCAAATCTGCAAAGTTACGTTGAATGATAAAGGTGATAAATCATTAATGCAGAGTTACATGCAATAATAATTGCAACAAATGATTATTATTCAAAACACGATGCCTGTGACAGTAAAAGTTATGTCAACTATAATAATATGCATCTGTGTTTAGCAAAAATATCTACAAGCGATAAAAAATATATATTGTTAGTGAAAATAAATACATGTAATCATGATCTATTTCAATTGTGAGGTGTCCATTACAGCATTCACTGAGTGAATAGCAAAAGAAATGTACAAGAGATACAAATTTTATCAATTATATCGTGAATATGCATATAGATAATTTATTTCAAATGTAAGGTGTCATTTACAGCAGTGAATAAGTGTTATAGTAATAAGAAAGATAAGAACAAAGTCCAGCTGCATATATGTAGTTTCAATGAATTTGATACAAAAGTTCCTTTTCCCATCATCCAATCTGTTTGTACGGGTAAAACCAAACACACCACACCAGTATAGTGAAGCAGATTAAAGCGTTATTACAAGTGCCAGTGATTTTTCTCAAGCCTATTCGGGGTGAAAATAGAGCAAAGTTCATCGTGCAAAAAAACAGTTTTTCACAAAATTAAAACTCATGATTGCCAGTACATTTTAAATAGTTTTTAGTCTTCTTGACATTTGTTCCAAAAGTTTTTTAGCATTATTAAAACGCTTCAATCAAATGGCATATCATACCACAATTCAACAAACAAGAGGGCCATGGGCCTTAAGGCGCTCACCTGAGACCCGAAGGAACTAAACTTTTCTGAGAAGGTGGAGTTCAAAATAATAAATGTACTTTATGAAACATACAGTTTCATGAAGATTGGAATATAAATGTGACTTCTAGAGTGTTTTTCACTATAGCCATATAAGGAAAACTGCCACGCCCCCTGGCGGCCATGTTTTTCAACCAACCCGAACAATTTTCGAACTAATCCAAGATGTCATTGGGACACATGTTCTGACCAATTTTCATGAAGATTGGAGAATAAATATGGCCTCTTGAGTGTTCATAAGGTTTTAATATAGCCATATTAGGAAAACTGCCACGCCCCCTGGCAGCCATGTTTTTCAAACAACCGAACCATTTTTGAACTCGTTCAAGATATCTTTGGGACACATGTTCTGACCAAGTTTTGTGAAGATTGGACAATAAATGTGGCCTCAAGGGAGTTCACAAGGTAAATGTTGACGACGGACAAAAGGCGATCACAATGGCTCACCATGAGCACTTTGTGCTCAGGTGAGCTAAAAACATTATAAATTGAAATGATATGTTCACAAAATAATGTAATGCACCCTTGTAACATGGCCCCAACCCCTTTCACAGAGGGCTGAGAAAAACCACTGACTTGTGTTAAAGAGTTACGCCATATCTGCTGCTATACTTACTGCGCTCATTGCCACCTGTGTAGGAAAAGCGGCTGCCTTCTACAAAGTACACCATGCTACACTTGCAACAAACATGGCAACATGACAACCAATTCTTGCAATATCTCTTAGCACCCCTAGTGGCTCATCTTACTTAAAACTGCAGAGTGAAGAAAACTTGTCTGATTCGAGGCATTTTCACATTTCATGTAATTTACTTAAAATATAAAAAAAAACTGTTGGCTATAAATAACATGGTGCCGTTTTACGAAACATGGTCTACTAAGGTCTACCATGGTTAAATGACCAAGAACTATCAATAATAATCATGGTAGTTCATAGCTGTTCATGGTAGTAGGACAATATTCGCCTGGGTGAGCAGTTGCTAAAGTCAGACTTTCACTCAAATCATTTGACAAATCCAAATGTTATGCTATTTAACATTATTTTATAATTTGACTCAAATGTGTAACTTTAAGACTGATTATATGTAATTCAATGACTTTAAAATATTTGTTTGAAAAACAATTATTGGCAAATTTTTGTATTCAGAGATGCTACGATGGCATAAATAAGTCTGTCCAATATACCACAACTACTGACAACAAAACAATTACCAAAAACAACAATTACTGAGAAAAACTATAACAGAAAGTCATGATAAGTAAGCTTTGCCACTGGAATGCTAAGAACATACACAGACAACTAGTCAGTAATGCTGTACACTGTATCAGTGGTACACTACTCATACATGTAGCTGAGCTCAAGACTGGGTGATATGCCAACAGGCTTTTTTTTTCTTTCTTATTTTTCTACATAGCTTTCAATGAATATAGTGCAGGGAATTACATACACAAACGGAAAAAAGTATCCTGGAAAATGCCTCTCAATGAATGCGGTTAATGGCTGATTAAATTTAGCCTATTAGAAACAAAAGGAAATATATAATTGAAGATTGAAATAAAATAAGTGTTTTGATTGAGTAAGTACTTGAAGTTAGATCACAAGGACAAATAGAAAATAAATCAATTGTTACCAGACATTTGAAATCTTAAAAAGCAATAACATTCCAAGCGTTTAATTGCAGAACATTGACATTGTCTTAAATACATGTAATTAAGAATTCATCCAAAAATAAAAGAAGGAGACTACTAACTTTCAAGATGAGTAATTTCAAAGAAATGCCCGTTATGTGAGTTAAAAATGAAAAAGAAGTTTAAACTTGAACTTTGATATCGTGTTACTCAGAAAGAATGTAGATATAAAATGTAGATACACAATGAAGACAGATGATTTAAAAACAAACAAGAGATGTGCTTGTCAGAAACACAATGCCCCCTACTGTGCCGCTTTGAATTTTTTATAAAAAAAATACCTTTGACCTTGAAGGATGACCTTGACCTTCACCACTCAAAATGTGCAGCTCCATGAGATACACATGCATGCCAAATATAAAGTTGCTATGATCAATATTGCAAAAGTTATGACCATTTTTCGAAACCTAAGAGCAAAGTGTGACGGAATTTCAGACAGACGGACAGTGCGATCACTATATGCCCACCTTCGGGGGCATAAAAACTGTAAATCTAGCAACATTATTTGAAACATTAAAATACCTTGGCGTAAAACATTAAAGCCACAAACATAATTTGTTGCTCAATAAAACACTTCAGTGTGCAAAATTTACTGCAGTGTAACCTACTTAGGCCATAAAACTGCAGTGTAACCTACCTCGCCCCACATTAGAGTCGTACACCTGTCTGGCGCTGGCGGAGTTCCTATTGCTGTAAGGTGTTCCACCCGCGGGCTCCATGGCAGGTTCCATGTCTGCAACCCGGCCCGGGTTGGGACGAACATTGCGGCCACCTGAAACAGAAAGTGTGGGTGTGAAAAGATGTTTTAATAATGATGTTATTATATAAAATAACATGATGTAATAATCACAAACCATTAAAAAGCTTCAGAATGATGAACAGATTTGAGCTCCAGAAAGAGTACTAGGAAGTGATATTGGTACCTTAGATTTGTTTAAACTATCAGTGGATGATTGTTTTAGCACAATATATATATATACATATATATTTATTTAATCTTAAATTGACTCGTTTTCAGCAATTGTTTTTGGCCAAATCCTCAATAAATATTCTTCACACAGAAAAAATGTATTGCTGGAAAAAACATAAATCAAACTTTTAAAACTTAATGTGGGAAGGGAAATGATTTTTTTTTTGGATCTGGCATGTTGCATAAAAAATATTGAAAAAAAAATCAATTAACTTGTGCCACATCACTTTCTTCTTTATTCTGAATGCTGAAGATGCATAAACATATTCAGTACCATTATTTCTATGAAATGAAGAAAGGACATATCTGTGACGAATATAATCCAAACAAATTATTTCTCTATTATGTAGGTTCTTGCATCCATTTAGAACGTCCTCTAAACGACTGAATATAAATTAGGTTCCAACAAAAGCTGACAGAACATTCGTAATTATGCAGACAAGAACACAGAACAATAGAAAATTGTTTTGTAATACAAAATGTGTGAATCAACATTTTCTTAATCGTGTTTGTCCAAAATTATATCACACATATTTCAGTAACCATAATCAAGAAGAGTCAATGTATATATAATTAGAATAGCGGATTTGTGTGTGTCCGAACATGTGTTGAGGGGGAAATAAGGGCATCCCTGTCAGTGTCACAGTCATTGACACAAAATCAAGGTAGGAGGGTTGCATTACAAGTAGTTAACAAGACCAAAAGTTAAGATAGTATTTAAGGTCTAAGCCGTTGACCTGAGGCAGATAAACTACATTCCGATGATTGTTAACAGGCCAAGTAGGTATGTACATAAACATTATAGCTTATGGCCTATATGAACAAGACGGTCACGCTAGAGTATAAACAAACCAGTCATTGTCCTGACTTTGCAAATACTCTGATTATCAGGGTGATAATTTGTTAACATAGGACCACTTGAGCACACGCATTTTTGTGCAGCAAGAGCCATGACCTGATAAAATTTAAAAGTGGCTAATCAATTTACATTAACGTGTTAATTGAAGTCTCTATCAAATATTTTTTTTTTACCATCCTTAAGCTTAAGGTAAAAGTAAGTTAATGCACGTGTTTAAAATATATATAGCAGTTATCATTTTCACCTTATTTTTGACATGCTTAACGATTTTCCTTATTGCATTCCTCAAATACATTGTACTTTTCTGTATACACCAAACTGCTATTTAAATACAGGTAGTCGTAACAGCGAAAATCTGTATAACACATCACGTATTTGGATTACAAATTTACAAGTGTAAATGACATATTGCAACAAAAAGGACACATTCATAAATTCATACTTTACGTGTATGGCAACACGCCAGACTTCTTAACAGTGATGAATAAATAATGCTACGTGTATTCAGAACACTTTTAAAACAGAAAAATACAGAGTATAAATTATAATAATGGCTTTAATATACAATGTAAGCACACCTGTGATTTTATCATTTTAATTTATCTTAAACTTGTATCACACTGAATCACATACTGATGCAATAATTCTTCGGGAATGAAAGTAATTATCTCCAGGTAAAGTAGTCAGACACAAAGAATGTGGGATTGCCATGAAAAATTCAGATTTCCAAAGAGCCTTGAGTTGCTAGTGTTATTTTCAGAGGCTGTTTGAGGATTTATAGCAAACTGCACATTCTTGCAGATCAGCAACGTTTACAGTTTTGAAACAATGATGTTTGATCAAGATTTGCTTAAATTCATTACTATGCAATGAAAAATAAATTAAGAAGTACATTTATTAAATTCATTAAGTTTTAAAGTCATTAGATGATTTCCAAAATTTAAAGAGCAGTTTAACTTTAAATTTACTACCACAGATTTAAACAGAAGCCGGGTGTTGTTTCATTTTGGTCAAATTAAGAAGGGCAATTTACCCCCCTCCCGGGTATAATTAAATTAATAATCTGAGTAGAATCTGAATAAATACATTATCTCACAGATATAGTTATAATGCACATATAGCAACCTCATTAAAAATATCATCAAATCATTTAAGGCATCAGGTTATTTAAACATTTTTCATCGTGAATTAACATTGCTAAAGATAATCCACTTTTGACAAATTCTCATATAAAAATAAACAAATATTATATTGAACTACAATATATGCATATAAAAAATAATGTATAATAAATGCAAACCAGCTAAAATTAGCTACAACATTTCTATTTTGAGGCCTATCATATGCCAGTAGATATTAATCGGTACTGTTTACTTAATGTACACATTAGCATTCGCTTATATCTTGATTTCAGCACATGCACTTTTCAAACTAAACTATAATCCATTATCTTGAAAACAACATTCCCCTTTCAGCACTATGGAAAGTCAAGTGCACATTTCCGGAATGAGGCAATTATTTCAAACATAATATGTTGCTACTGTTTTAATTGGCATTTGTTGTGAAGACTTGCAAAACCACAATTGAAAAGATTGCGTACAAATTACTTCCATTTAGCATTAAAGATTCTGATTGAGGAAAAATGCAGAACAAATGTGTTACAATTTATTACAATAAGGAATATTTTCTAAAAAAATTAAACTGTTCAATAATTTGTCTAGCTGCATGGAGACTGTTGAGCTTTCATGAGTTCACCTGCGAAACAATTCAAGAACTGTTCATGAACCAACATAGATGACAAATGGCAGCTCATGAATACATTGCAGTTCTTGAATGTGTTTAAGAACTGTTCATGAATGTAGTGTTTTTTCCCAGGCCCTTTTTGCGTGGCGCTGTGCCACGCCGCCGTTCTGAAGGGCCACTGCAGTGATATTTTTACAAAAAAAATCATCTGAGTCTTGGGACTCAATTACTTGCAAATCTATGAGTCCCCAAATTGAAAGAAAGAGTCCAAATATTAAACTATATTATTTTTTTGAAATTTCAATGCATTTGGGACTCACATAATTCAAAACTTTGCATCCCCAGAGGTNATATTGATTTACGATGTGATACATATCGACACTTGGTTTCATGTTTCACTTGTTTTCAATCCTAATGTGCGAAGTCATAAAGTACTGTTTATTGGAATAAAGCGGGTGTACACTATGATAACGTTGTAATCTGTCAAATTCTTCAGTACCGTTTTCAATCGCGGATTACGTAATAGCCAATATGGCGGCGCCCATATTATCGATTCTGGGATTGTCTATACTCGTCCACGATAAAATTGTGGACAGTTAATACGGAGACTTTTGATGGCAACTGAGTGTAATCCTCGTGGAAATTGTGCATTTAAGGTATAATACAGTAATATCAAAACGTGTTCAAGAACTGTTCAAGAGCTTGATCAAGAACAATTCATGAACGGCAATATGTTTTTATGAACGGCCTTTTGTTGTTCATGTTCATGTGCCTGTGTGGACACATCTCAGACATAATTATACTCGGCAAAACATATAGCTAGTCAACCCATAGCTTAGCTTGCTACTTCAAAATCTTTTAAAAAATGATGCACATTTAGACTTGATTTCAATAAAGTATAGTAAGTTAAGTTAACATTATTACTGGCTTCACTATTATTGACAAACATCGGCTCATATTATTTGAAGTGGCGATATTTAAGTGGCAACACTTTTTTAGCCACTGACACAAGTCACTTATTTTCTTTTTACTAAATATATTTTGCGTTTATTTAAATGACTTGGTAAAAAAAAAATGTGAATAAATAATAGAAAAAAAACAGTGTCTACATTGGTTATTTTTACAGGTCTGAACAGTGTATAAATGTTTACCATAAATGTTAATGCTAAACGCTTTTTGCATTTTGCGAACCTCCTTTTTAATTCCCGCAGGGACCAAAAACTACTGACAGAAAGTAATGACTTCAAAAAATTTGATCCCTTAATGCAAGCCTTGGTAGTACAAATAACACAATTACCTATTTATGGTCATGTTGATAAGCAGCAAACTGAGAGACTATTTCGCGACACAAAGTACACATGTGTCGCATAATAAACCAACCGTCCGCCCAAACGACATTGCATTGTTTTAGTTTGTTGTTCTAGATTCATCAGTTATTACTAGTTGCACAGACATTAAGTAAATAATTAATAGGAGATTATGAAATCTAGTGTAACACCGGAGGTCAGTGACTCATGGCCCCAACTCGGCCACCAATCTCTAGTCCTTGCTGGCCTGTCAAACTGTTTTCATGTTAATGAGGTTAGTAAATGTCACACTAAATGCATACACTTTTATTTGTGTCGTATTCTGAGAAAACTGGGCATAATGCTTGTGCGTAAATGGTCATCCCAGATAAGCCTGTGCAGTCCGCACAGGCTAATCAGGGACGACACTTTCCGCCTAAACTGGATTTTCGCTAACAAGAGACATCATTTAAACGAAATATTCCATAAAAGCGGAAACTGTCGTCCCTGATGACCCTGTGCGGACTGCACAGGCTAATCTGGGACGACACTTTACGCACATGCATTATGTCCAGTTTTCTCAGAACACGACTCATTTTGTTCCTTATTTGTGCTATTCAGCCAACAACATGCTTCACCATTGCCTTCTTGTTAACCCTTTGCATGCTGGGAAATTTGTTGTCTGCTAAAATGTCGTCTGCTGAATTTCTAAAATTAGCATTTTCTTCGATTTTTTTCAAAGAATACTATCAGAAAAGCAAACAGTTTGAATCCTGATGAGACGTCACTTTCTGTGGCGTCTCATCTGGATCCAAACTGTTTGCAAAGGCCTTCAAAATTCGGTTCCAGCACTGAAAGAGCTAGACATGATTGTATGCCAAAAAACATAACAGAGAAGATAATAGAGTAATTATTTTACTTTTTTAACACAGCATATATGTGGTAACTTGAATAAAAACAAAGAAGAAAACCAACCTATGGTTATTCTGCAATACATTTAGCAAGAGCAAACACATTCAGAGCACGGGCTATCAACAAACTGTTGAGCTGATACATTTAAAGGGTCTCACTGGACCCATGAGCTCCAGATACGAGTAAGATGTGTATTTGCATATTTATGCATTGAAAAATAAAAAAAAAAACATTAAAAATCGGCCCAGTATGTAACATTACGCAATACAAATCTTGGTACATTAACATACTTTTAATTGATTTAAGTGCGTAACCGGTTTAACCAATGATCCAGACGAGTTTTTAGTGTAAGTTAACCTTTGAATAAAAAGTAAGTTAATCAAAATAAGCTTTAATCAAATAGGCAGCCCATCATGTTTGTGGATAAAAAAGGGACGTTTTAAGCGACCAGCGGCTCCTGCATGAATATTAATCTTAAAAGTCTGTTCATATCATCATTTTAAATTTAACCTGTTTGCATTTATTAATAACAAATAATAATATTTCTAGATTAAAAATGCCATGTACTATGTCAGTTTTCTATGGAAATGGAAAATATCCCTCAATACCTAAATACCCTTTATGGCTGAAACAAGGGTGTAAAATACGCTTAAACAATACTATCAGGGGGTAAAATACCCTTTAGACTTGACCCTTATCTGGAGCTCTGACTGGACCCCAAACAGTTGCGGTTTACACAAAGATGTTTTCATGTTATGTGTTCTTTGTTGTTGTTACTGGTGCATTTATAAAGTCATACACTTTTAACTTTAAACAATGGTTGTTGTTTCCATTAAAGCTCAAAACAAATTCAATTTCCATTCAATTTATGCATCCCTTTACTAGTTTTTGATGTGCAATTTTCTACGAGTTGTTCATGTATGGGACTTTAAAATAAACAAATTGGGGGAGAACAACTAATCGCCGCGGCTGACGATTATGGGCTGAGCTTTATAAACAAATAGCCGCGGAATTNTGAACACCGCGACGAGTGGCGTTTGTCCAAGTACACGTTGCCTGTACTGTATCTGGAGCTCTGACTGGACCCCAAACAGTTGCGGTTTACACAAAGATGTTTTCATGTTATGTGTTCTTTGTTGTTGTTACTGGTGCATTTATAAAGTCATACACTTTTAACTTTAAACAATGGTTGTTGTTTCCATTAACGCTCAAAACAAGTTCAATTTCCATTCAATTTATGCATCCCTTTACTAGTTTTTGATGTGCAATCTTCTTCACGTTGTTCATGTATGGGACTTTAAAATAAACAAATTGGGGGAGAACAACTAATCGCCGCGGCTGACGATTATTGGCTGAGCTTTATAAACAAATAGTCGCGGCATATCAGATTTAAATGAGGATAAGAATCAAATGTTAAGCCGTGTCAGAAACAAAATAATACGTGTATGTCATAGTTTGTTGTCAAATAATTGGACAGAAGTTCATATGCCTGGTATCAAATTAACCTTCTTCGCATTCATAATTTATACCAAATCACATCACAACTTCCAGCTGTGGGCCATTTAACAACAAACTATGACAAACAAGAATTATTTCTTAAATACTGTGAAACATTCATGCCTACATGTACATGTATTTACAATGAAAGCATGAAAACGTTGATTAATGTTAAGAAAAGCTTTGTGTATTTAAAGAATTTCAGAAAACAGAAGGAAACAATATTGGCCAAAAACAATCCAGTATCAATAATACGGTGCTACATGTCAGTTGCTGTATATTTTATTTATTTTTTTTCAGGTATTAAAAATTGGTAAAAAGGTTACTTTCGGTTCAACAATCTATTTCAGGTAAAGTAAATTAATAAAGAGGGTAGCAGCCAAATTGAACAATCCTTATTCAAATGTTTAAACGCCAGCAGCTTATTAATTTAAAACCCAGAATGCACCATGTATACCTGTAGTACCCGTAGATTAACTATAAATACTGATTATTACTCTAATACTAATAAACAAGAGCACCGTCGAGCCGATGCCAACGCTCGGCTGTGAGTGCAGTTTTGAATAAAAAAAAATAATAAAAAAATGACCTTTGACCTTAAAGGATGACCTTGATCTTTCACCACTCAATATGTGCAGCTCCATGAGATACACATGAATGCCAAATATCAAGTTGCTACCTTCAATATTGCAAAAGTTATTGCACAATGTCAAAGTTTTCCGACGCCTGGACGACAGACGAGCTGGTTATGACAATACCTCGGGTTTTCTTTGAAAACAGCCGAGCTAATTATCCGCATCACTTCAAGACATGCGACAAAATTTCATAACACTAGGTACTAGTTCAGGGATGACAAAATATGTTGTCCATATTGCCTAGCGTGTAAATCGAACAAGTTAAGGCAAGGGATATACAGAACTTTAAGGACAAAAATAAGAAAATATTTGAGGGAAAAACGGACCAGGACAACAATAGGAATGTTACCACCATTGCTGGGTGGTGAAATACATTATCCACATTGTCTGTGTTTTCCTGGAGCATGCATGGACCAGTAAGTCAATTTAGAATATTGTCACACCCGCCTTGACAAACAAGTTATTGTTAAGTGAATACACTCTCAAACAACATAGCATATGTTGTACATTCCTATAAAAGATAAAACCCTTGAGATTTGCATGCAACTAAAATGGAATCCACAAAATAACTAGTTGACTTCTAAACCCTTGAGATTTGCATGCAATTAAAATGGACTCCACAAAATAACTAGTTGACTTCTAAACCCTTGAGATTTGCATGCACTTCAAATGGACTCCACAAAATAACTAGTTGACTTCTAAACCCTTGAGATTTGCATGCACTTCAAATGGACTCCACAAAATAACTAGTTGACTTCTAAACCCTTGAGATTTGCATGCACTTCAAATGGACTCCACAAAATAACTAGTTGACTTCTAAACCCTTGAGATTTGCATGCACTTCAAATGGACTCCACAAAATAACTAGTTGACTTCTAAACCCTTGAGATTTGCATGCACTTCAAATGGACTCCACAAAATAACTAGTTGACTTCTAAACCCTTGAGATTTGCATGCACTTCAAATGGACTTCACAAAATAACTAGTAACTAGACTTCTAAAAACATACGAACCAGCCGGCTGGCCACGGTACATGAGAGCTGTAAAAGCACATCAATAGTTCTAAAAGTGCAGTCATTCGTTGCAACATATACCTGTCACATAATTGTACTGTTGTTTTAATGCAAGGGTTCTCACTTTTTACAGCATAATTTGGTAAAATATATATCTTTACCCTGACAGAATTACAACAAAATTACCTTTATTGAGGTTGCCACCACCTTTAGTTACAAGTTAAGACATCCAACGGCTGTCAACATTTTAATGATTTGTTTACATAAGGAGATTGTTATTAATGTGTATAGAAAAAAAACATTCCATAATGACAGTGACTTTTAGAAAAATTGTAAAAGTTCGCCACTTATTTTTAGCAAAATTTATTTCTCAGCTCATTAATATTTAAAAGCCAGTGCATTTGTATTTGCCAAAAGATATCACTATCATTTGCAGAATGTAAAATGAGAACCAATGTAAAACAACAGAAGAATCACTACTGCAGTGCCCGACAACAGAGACCTGGGTTATCTACAGTGCGGCACAGTCCCAAGACTTACCTTCCTTAATATTACGGACAAGATTCTGCGCTGTGAATACAAATGATACGAGCCTCGCTCCGTGAATCGGGGTTTAATGCATGTCTGTTAATTGTTGTCTCAGATAAGCATGTGCAGTCCGCACATGCTTATCAGAGACGACACTTTCCGACTAAACTAAACTCAAAAGACTTCCTTTTACCAAAAGATCCAGGAAAGGGGGAAAGTGTGTCTCCAGATTACCATGTGCAGTCCGCACAGGCTAATCAGGGACGACAATTTCCGCTTTAATGGAATTTTTCGTTTAAATGACGTCTCTTCTTAGCAAAAATCCAGTTAGGCGGAAAGTGTTGTCCTGGATTAGCCTGTGCAGACTGCACAGCCTTATCTGGGACAACACTTTACGCACATGCATTATGCGCAGTTTTCTCAGAACACGACTCAACAGTACTTCAGTTATACCACAGCTGTCAGTCGACCTACTCACAATTTACCTAGTAAGCATATACAAATGTATGATGACATTCATTATCATATTCTCTAATGTCAAATAACCCAAGATAGCCAAGCTTGTAACATTTAGATCTGACAAAGAATGTTTTTAATGCCTGATCATTTTGCTGGCCATTTTGGGGAAAAAATGCAATTTTGGGATTGATTTGTTTGTGCTAAAAGTCCATGATTTGGGAAAAACGTTAACATAACACTTTATAATCATTCAAATTAGTAGAACAAACTCATATAAATCATTGTTATATACTAGGGTATATGAAATTGAAATAAATTGAGACATAACAATCATTAGACACTTCTGTTGTTGTTTTTTTTTGGAAGCTTGGATTATTTTTTTGTTAATTGTGATTTTGTTTACAATTTCGGTTTGGGACCGGGTCCGATAAACGGACCCATAGATATGCCAGGAAAAGGCCTGCTGTGCAAGCTTGTTGAAACTCAATTAAGGTTTATTTTATAACCGGATAAAACAAAAAGAATATAAGATAACAAGTGCTGACACTGAAAGTGCGTAATGCCACCAGAGTATGGTTTAGACCCAAAAGTGTGATTTTTACCTTCAAAGTACAGGGAAAAAGATGTTTTTATTTATTTTCTGAAAAATTGAAAATCAACCAAGAACAATAACTCTCTAATACTGAAAACAATTACTGCAGTAAACCATGAAAACTCTTTCTCTCAAACCTTTACACTGTATCAGCAAAACCAACCAAAGACAAATCTCCCAATTAACTGATACCAGTCCTGCATCAGATCCCTGAATCCACTGATTCCCAATAGTATTTACAAAGCAGTGACAGGGTTCCCAGCTTTTTGTATGAACAAAATTCCCGGATTTTTTCCCTGATGGAAAATAAAAATTCCAGGATCATAATTTCAACCTATTTCTTGGTTTAAACTGCAGGCCGTTTGCGGTCTTTTTTTTTTAATTCCCTGATTTTTCCCTGATTTCAGGTTGGCTGGGCACCCTGAGTCAACAACAAGCTGTATCTTAAGTTCCACTGAAGTTCCCATACCTTCCAATTGTTCGGCTGGCCTAGCCTGCTCCATCTGTTCCCTTCGCTCCTTATCGCCATGGTAACTAACGTTGCTGATCACTTCCATGTTTCGTTTGACACGCATCATCTCCGGATCTTCTGCGATATCGGTCTTCTTGCCTTTCTGTAGCTCAAAGTCAGCGTGATACTGAATCTGTGTGGAACAAAAACAAATCAACATCATTTCATTAAACGGAAAAACGGCTTATGAAAGGAAAAAATGAACACACCTGTCTTGCTGATGTTTCTGCAAATTAGTATATATTTAAACAAGGCTTGTCACCATATATGACATATGCCCCCTTTTCAACATTTTTCTAAACCTAAACGCAAAGTGTTTTTCCACATTTTTCGAAACCTAAACCACTGGTTTTTCAGCACTGTCTGCGCCTCCGGAAAACGGAGGCATTCCCAAATCAAACGGACCCGTTCCCAATCGAATCTTGATTACATATTAACTAATTCCAAAAAAAAAAAAAAATAATCGTAAAAAGTAAACATAATTTATATCGAAAGAGTGACTTCCCTTCATCCGCGACGTAATAAAGCCTTTAGCGACTCAGATAAAGTTCAGTCTTCATCAAATGCATTCAAATATGAAATGAATAAACGTTGAACATGCCCAATATTGCATGTGTATATATAAAGAAGACAAATAACAAATAAAAACAAATTTATTTGTTAAACCACTGGCTTATTTGAGCATGATAAATTCACAATGTTTTCCCAAAATGAGCTGTTTCATAGAAGCAAAAATTCCCAAAATGGACAATTTTGTCAATAAAAATTCCCAATTTGGTCAGACTCCTTTTCCCAAAATAGGCAGAAAAACCCCTGTAAACGCAAAGTGTGACGGAATTTCAGACGGACAGACAGACGGACCGTGCGATCACTATATGCCCACCTTTGGGGGCATAAAAAAAATTGGCACATACATGTACATTTGAACACTGGTGATGAAAAACGCTGACACAATGAATGGCTTGAAATTTAAATAAATAATGGAAATAAAAGAAAACATTAAAAACCCTTACATTGTTTGCTTAAACATAATTTTGTTCATTCCCATGGCAGGCTTTTGTAGCATTAAAAGGTGTAAACAGAGTGTAGCATTACTTACATTACTCTGTATTTTGGTATTTTCTTGTATTCTTCTCATTTCTGGTGTATCTGCCACTGCTGTGTGCTTTGTCGTCGGGTAGTGCCTGTTAAACACATATTCCAAATAACCAAGAATCCAATCTGGCATTAAACAATTAACATTTCGATGCAATCAAATCTGTCCTCAAATAAAGACACAAAGGCACAGCGATGCAAACAGGAAAAAATTAACCAGGGCTTTTCACCCTTATATAACAGGGGCCGATATTCGGCCCCTTCCCAACATTGGCAGAATTTCCCAAATTGTAAAAAAAAATAAAAAATTGTTTACTCAGACATATTGGGCATCTCCCAAATTGAAAGCAATGAGCTCTAATATGATTAAGAATGCATCACAATATTTCTTTAATACTTCTGCACAATGAAAAAGACCCTGTTTCAAAAACTTGTAAAAACATGGTCTTCCCAAAATGAGCAGTTATCGCGTATGAAATTCCCAATTTGAAAGGCTAGGGCCTCTTCCCAATTTCCTGATGAAAAGCCCTATTAACAGTGAAATAATGTTACCTAATATATTTACCGATACATTTATGCAACAAGTACTGTACACTAATACAACATTTAAACATCAATATATAATTGTTTTTTTAAATTATTTTTGGAATGAGTCCCTTCATGATGGAAAAAAATTGTGTCGTTTTGACTAAATTGGGAAATAATAAAGGGTCTAAAGATTATTATATCTCAAATTAAAAAAAAAATCCCAAATAAGCCATTTTATTGATTGAGAAAATCACAAATTGACCAGTTTCCTTTTCCCAAAATGACTAGAAAAAGCTCTGCCATTGGGAAACAGCCTGAAAGAGGCAGTAATTTTGGACGAAAACAATTACAGCACCCTAACAGAAAAAATCACATTACTGAAACCTACGCAGAGCAATAAGGCAGTTTGTCATAGCCTTTGTAGTTTTTCATGTTCAATGTCATATTGCAGATCTCACATTTGAAGCAGCCCTTGTGCCATACCTAAAATAAGAAAGGAGCAATTTTAGGATACATGTAATAAGCAAAAGAAACACATTTTGGCAAGTTAGGTATTATATAATTAACGAAAGAAACACATTTTGCAACTTAACTGTTGAGAATAATACTGGAATACATCTTTTTAAAACCTTAAAAAAAAAGATGGGTAAAAGACTAGTATGAAGGTAAAAATACTGAACATAATTTGGTTTAAAGGACACTGCTATAAATACATTTTACAGTAAATGTGAGCTACAACAGTGGTGTTTTGCACAATTTTAGGAATGGTGGTGGGGATATTAAAATTAGAACAAGAGCACCACATAGCGGGTGCCAACCCCCGGCAGTGGGTGCAGTTTGTTTTTTTTTACCTTTGACCTTGAAGGATGACCTTGACCTTTCACCACTCGAAATGTGCAGCTCCATGAGATACACATGAAAAAAAATTGACCTTTGACCTTGAAGGATGATTTTGACCTTTTACCACTCAAAATGTGCAGCTTCATGAGATACACATGCATGCCAAATATCATCATCTTCAATATTGCAAAAGTTATGGCCAATGTTAAAATTTTGGACGCCGCGGACGGCGGACCAGCTGCCTATGACAATACCTCGGGTTTTCTTCGAAAACAGCTGAGCTAAAAAATCACTCTGTTAATTCAAAAATAAGGAAGTTGTATGATTGTTTTTTCGCTTAAAAAATACATAAAATGAAAAAAAAATCAATAAAATAAAACTGGGTTTTCGGTTATTGGCTCCCTTTGGCTAAAAAGTAACTACCAAAGACCCCCTTATGGCTGTGCTGGTTGAGGTTCAAACCTCTTAGCGGCCTCAGTAGCCGAAGGCATGAGGATTAAACGTAACTGGGGACTCATCTTCTTACTCAAGTTACTGTCCTTCTGTCTTTACCAAACTCTTCTTACTTTATCATTTTTTACTCTTTATCTTATTCCCTCACTACCGGTACATGTCACATTAAAGTCAAGTTTGACTGCAACAATGTAGATGGCTATTGATCCCCCACCAGTAGTTTTAGTAATTATAGTAACAACATTTTTAATGAAAATGTGTTTGTTAATTAGGTAGGAGCTCCGTGACATGCAGGCCTCGACACTTACTGTGTCCTGGGAACCCAAGGACACCAAATTTTGGCGAGGGTCACAAGTTCTTTCAAGCTGGGTGATCCTCAGTGAACCCTAAATTTATAGAACCACTTTGTATTGATTGACCATTTTGAATCCGCGTAATTATCTTTTATTTGTTGCCGTGTTTATAAGAAGAACTTCTGAAACGGTAGCAGTGATTTTTTTCCTTCTTTATAAAGTACCGGTAAACGGCACTTTCCCAATTACGAAAAAACTACAAATTTCCCAATTGCTGTCCAAAAAATTCCCAATTTAAGGTAAAAAAATAAATAAAAAAAATAAAATTGTTTTTTTTTTGAAAATGCAACATTTAGTTTCCCTTTGCAGCTATATGGCTTGAACCCAGGTAAATATAATATTGACAGCTTGAAAACACTTAGTTTTCAATTTGAAGTATTTGGGAGCAAAAAATCAAATAAACCAATTTCCCAATTTGAGGTTTTCAGGGGGTTTTCACGACTCGATTTTTCCCAATTTTGAGGTTTTCACTACTGGATTTTTCCCAATTGGACCGGTACGGGTACTTTTCCCAATTGGACAAAGAAAATCGCTGGGTAGGTAGTGTATTTTCAATATCTTGGACCAGTTACTATGTGGTTTGGTACATGAGCGAAGCATTCCAATTACGTGAAGGGAAGTAACTCGTGGTCGAATACTAAAACGGTTTTCGCGACCCCACAACAAAAACAAAATTCGGTTATAAATTTGATAATTTAAACAAAAATGTGGAGATACCTCGAGGGTGTTAAAAAGCCCGCACCAAAAAAACAAAAACGAATGCAGAGCTGTAGAAACGCGAGAAAGAAAAACGAAATCGGCAATTTCAAGATGATTGGGCAAAAATCTGGTCTTGGTTGTCCTATGAGTATGATGAAGACAAAAAACTATGGTATGCATGATTTGCCAAAAATATGACAATGAGGGGCCATTTGATGATGATGATGTTGATGAAAGACATGATATCCAAAGTTTACAAAACATGGCTTATAAGCTATTAATGGGTCTACTTTAAATGGCAACTGAATTGATTCTTGTAAATAAAAATGTGAACTAGAATGCTTCTTGTACTTATTTGCCCTTACGCTGTGCGTCGAAACAGGAGGGAACCCTAGTTTGGTGAGGGTCACCAAAAGTTGAACGTAGGGTTCCCTCCGGGAACCCTGTCATGTCAAAAAAGTTAGTGTCAAGGCCTGGACATGCTCTGGGTCCTCACATTATGCTGCATAATAGGTGGCTACAAATGTTGTGCCATTTCAGACAGCTTCAGATTCGAATTTATTTTAAATGATAACTGAAACTGGACGATGAACTCGAAGCAGGTACCCCGCCCATTTCCCAAATAATGAAATATAAAACTACTAAATTCGGTAATTTCCATCTTACTGTTAAATGAAAAAATATTGCAATTGCATCGCTTACAAATCAATTTATTTGCTTATTGTTTGTTATCGATGCACAATTGAATATATAGCCATTTCCATATATGGCAAATTTTAGTTCGAAACTTGCATACGTTTCGGATAGATGAACTTCAAAACTTGGATACGTATCAGATTTATTTTTGCTCACCTTATCCAAACATTTGAGTTCTTCCGTTGGATAAACAGTCTTTTCACATTTTCCGCACAATTTGGTAGGCATATTTCCGTTTGTTTTATTCCCACAATATCGAAATTACTCTATTTTTTAACTTAGTTCACACCAACTTTTGAATGTAGGTCAATAAGCCGGAAGCATAAAATTGCGCAGGTGTTACTGCGTGCGCACCCGAATTTTTGCACCGATACATCACCGCACATTCATAATAAACTTTATACGGTTACTTCCCCTTGATAACAAGTTCAACTATTCATATCTAAGAATAAACAAAGATTCGTATTTATTGATAGATCTAGAGAAATTAACAGTCTTTTAAATTAAGAACCAATTTTCTAAAAAAAAATATACTAACTAAAAGACAAACCTATATTTATAATAAAATATGTCTTTGACTATACTTTGATTGAGCCAACATACAATAATACAATCATAGTATCATAATATAATATTAGTTCAAATGAAGTATTATCACCTTTAAATCAACGTCCGCCTTGTGATTTATAAAAAAAGAAAGAATGACAATAATTTGTTTGAACCAATAAACTGTTCATCTTATCATATAATCATGATATTATTAAAAATGCATGTCTGTCACTCTTTACCAGACGTGATTTATTATTTAAGTGTTTTGAGTAAATGCGTTTTGTTTCCATTATGTATAATGGTTTATCTGGGATTTAATAGAATAACAGTACACATATATGTATAAAATTGCCTATCGTAATTATTGGGGACATGTCATTTTTAGTGATTCATGTAACAATTCATTTTTAAATTATATGCGCACTTAAATGCAAATAATTAGCTTTCATTAACATCTGTCCGTTCGTCCGCCCGTCCGTCAGGTCGTCCGCCATTGTCGGCTCGGGTACTACTTCAACGTATAAATATACTACAATGTATCCTGGGTACGGAAAATATACTGAACTGTACCCGGAATACTAACGCTCATTGAGTCATTGTCGACCTGAAATGGCCCACAAGTTACCCGGGGGTGACTCGAAGCCGATTCATGTCACACTGGGGTGACTTCAAGCCGACGCTAGTCACCCCCGGGTGACTAGAATCGGCTTCATGTCACCCCATGGTGACATTAATCGGCTTGATCGCTAAGCTCATTGGGTCATTGTCGACCTGAAATGGCTTTAAGTCACCCGGGTTGACTAGAAGCCGATGCATGTCACCCTGGGGTGACTTCAAGCCGATTCATGTCACCCCGGGTGACTAGAATGAGCTTCATGTCACCCAGGGTGACATGAATCGGCTTGAAGTCACCCTAGGATGACAAGAATCGGCTTCTAGTCACCCCCGGATGACTTGTGGGCCATTTCAGGTCGACAATGACCCAATGAGCAATACTAACGCTAAATTTTACGTTGCCGGCTCATTTTTTTTTTCAAATTAATTAAGTTCATATTTTTGTCAATATTCTGTAAATTTGTCTCTAAACTATCGAAAGTCATACTCAAAAAAGCATGTTGAGGCAGATTTTAATCAAAGAGAACTTTATTTCCTTATGTTCTACGACATCGGATTTTGGGCGGGAATAAAACTCGGGTACAGTCTATATTTGCCGGCTGCTTGTAAGCGTATTTTCCGTAACAGGGATGCATTGCAGTATACTTAAGAGTACCCGGGCTACTTTTAATACTACCCGAGTCGACAAAGACCAATTGAGCATTACTATTAATACCACAAAAAGACGAATCTGTCCTCTATGATGTCGATTTAAAATTAAACAAGCCAAATATTGCTAAAGCCAAAATAAACAGCGACTATTGAACGAATTCAGAGATTAAACACCACACTGCTTCCAAAGAAGGGCATTAACATTCAAGCCTACGTTAAGTACTACCATTATCTATTGAACACCGACATTTAAAGTAGAGCATTATCGATTTCTTAAACCGGAAAGGTTATGTCAATATTTTGACAATCATACTTCGTAAAGGTATACCTTGTTTGAAGCCGAACAGTGTATTTCAGATTATACTTCCATTTTTACAAGAAGGATAAATATTTGTGTATTCAAGGACGCGTATTGCGAACCGAGAAAACCAATGGATTGTAAATAAAGTATGGAAGTTGTTCATGGGGACCTCGGCTTCTGTCATTGCAGGTATTTTTTTAAAAGGACAGTTTTACAGTAAATAGTTGACTGATGCAGTTGTTTCTGTTAAAAATTGATTCCATAATAACCTAGCTTAATGCATGTGCGTAAAGTATCGTGTCAGATTAGTCCGTGCAGTCCGAACATGCTTTTCAGGGACGACACTTTCAGCTCTCATGCATTTTTCGTAAAAGGAAGTCTCTTTTAAACGAAAATCCAGCCTAGGCGGAAAGTGTCGTCCCCGATTATAGCCTGTATGGACTGCACAGGCTAATCTAGGTAGACACATGCATTAAGACCGGTTTTCTTTCGGGAAAGACTGATATTCAATATAGTCGTAGAACTTATTGAGTTGCCTCTTGTAGGCGGTGCTTGCCATTGAAATGTAACTGTGTAAGTTATAACAAAATTTATTTATCTCCCCTTAATTGTCATACACTTTCAACAATTTATGTTCAGGCACTAAAATAAGTCTTAAAGGGATGTTACTATGTTCGATCAATATTAGGAATTTTAAAGAACATAATCCAAATTTTTGTAGATTGCAACAGTGCGTTTTATCCGTCATTTTTGTTCATATACTTTACATATTCAAAAAAGCTGTATTTTTTGCTTCCGGGTGACGTTTCTTAATTCGTTCGTATTGAATGAAGACTTTCCGGAAAAAAATGCAGGTTCCAGTAATTATTCAAAATTTATAGCTGAATGTAATTAGTAACGAATACAGTCAAATAAAGGGAGATCAATTTTTATATCTATATTCTTGTAAAAAAAACAGTTTTTAATACTGTTTGTTTCACACACAATAATATGATATTACTGTCTCAAAAATATCTAACAACGAATCCCGTAAGAAAGTTTCGGGTTCCGGGATTTGACATGGATAGGTTAATCTAGGCCCCAAAATTAATAAAGGAATTTCGTTAGATTTTAATCGCCAACATTACCATGTGCTTATCTGAATATCACAAAAAGTATACATGTGTTTTTTGTTCGAAGAAGTTCAACCGCTTATCACGTGATATGCAAGTGTGACGATTGGATAATATTGCATACTAATTTAAATATAATTGACCAATTGTATAAGCGATTTCCTTATTACTTTGTGCCCACATAATTAAATTCAACAGAAATACGTATGGTTACCCTAAACGGTACAGAAGGGAACACTGCATTGATACCACACATTTAACCCCTTCGCATCATCCTTGTCTTTAGCTAGCTAAACATAACCTACTACTGCGTTCTAATACACAATATTTGGCAGAACGTTATACGCATGCACTTTATTTACCTTATGATATATTATCCATTGTTTACTCACAGGTTAAAGACATGTGATTTTGTGGCATAAGCAACTGACGTTACATCACTTGCTAGGCTTTTAAAGACAATAGCGCATTCCAATTTGATTGCTCACGCATTTCCATTTGATTGCTCATGTAATCCAATTGGGTTGCTCATGTATTCCAATTAGATAGCTCATGTATTCCAATTGGACAGCTCATGTATTCCAAATCATGTATTCCAATTTGACAGCTCATGTATTCCAATCATGTATACCAATTGGATTGCTAATGTATTCCAATTGGATTGCTCATGTAATCCAATTGGATTGCTCATGTATTCCAATTGGATTTCTCATGTATCCCAATTGAACAGCTCATGTATTCCAATTTGATTGCTCATGTATATTCCAATTCGATAGCTCATGTATTCCAACTCATGTTTTCCAATTGCATTGCTCGTGTATTCCAATTTGATTACTCATGTATTCCAATTGGATAGCTCATGTATTCCAACTCATGTTTTCAAATTGGATTACTCATGAATTCTAATCGGAGTGATCACGCATACCAATTCGATTGCTCAATGAACGACAATATCCAAAAAGGCAAAAATACCTCTAATGAAATTCAGACAATAGTCTTGGCATTCAAATAGCAGCTGTCTTACGTACTATAAACATGTTAAATGAATAACATGTTTGCTAGTGTGGAGGAAATTATTAAGTAGACAAAACGATGAGCATGGTTACTCTATATTGCTCGATATAAACTACCGTGAACATAATTATATCTTGATATATTTGCACTGAGGGTAAATTGTAATTACATAAACACAAGACCTAATTCGATTTTTCAGAGAGACCAGAATGGACAAAAGTAGTTCAATTTCATGTCAATTTGTATAACGATAAGATTCTAGAAACTACCAAGGGCTTTCGTCAAATCAATAACAACGCTGTGGAGCTTACACTAAGCACGAAGAGCATCGTGGAATGTGTCCGATGGAGCCGCGGGTTCAACACCGGAAAACACGTGATCGAGTTCATATTCCCCGTTCGACTACGTGGCCGACACGCCCGTGTTGGACTCGGACCGGATTCTGTGATACAAGGTATAGTTATATCAGGTAACTAATGAAAACTCGTGGTCACGGTCACTTTCATATTGGCGGTAAACAGTAACTGCTGCTGAAACGACTGAAAATCCTCAGAACTATTATAAAAGTAGTAGCCTAGTAGGGGTAGAACGCAGGTTTTAATGGTTTAAAGGAACTGTATAACAGATAAAGCGTCGTTCGATGCGAAACGATATTTTGGGAAGCTACGAGGATTGCTTATATAGCTAAAAATACATCCTTTATAAACAGGAGCGTGGATGGTCGAGTGGTCTTAACGGGTAGCTTTTTTCTCCAGGAATCCAGGGTTCAGTGCTTCGAGCCCTGTTGAGGGTTACTTTTTTTCCTTTTTTTTTAAATTGTATTCTTGTTTTTATTTTTACTGGATAATTTTATTTCAAATGTTTAAATCTATCTATATAAAGCATTTAAAGCATTTAATGACAAGCTTCAATACATGCCAAAATCTTTGGACGACCCCTTTAATACAAGCAATAAGTAATTTACTTTAAATTAAATAAATATGTAATTCTTAGCATTACGTCTATCCAATCTCCAGTTATGAAGCGGACACCCTTTTTCGTTTATAGCTTTTGTGACCGTCTTAAATTTGTGAGTGGATGCAGTACGACACTGGTGACGATGAAAAGTTCATGAACGACCCCAAGAAAGTTAAGCTTCTGCTGGTCCGCCCTTAACATTTTTTCACATGTAATTTAGGTGTATGGTCACTTAGAGTTCGGTCGACTGGAGCTATTCTTGAAACCAAGCTAATCGGAGTGTGGAGTTTATAACACGAAAAGTGACCTTTTTTGTATAATTTTTGCGTGCGCATTCGCATCTGTTATATGCATACATATGTACATACAGTATTACGGCAATGCTCAACGCGAACCTAGCACGACCTTCGTCACTAAATACCTTAGTTGTAAAAATATTGTGCAACTGATTTTTATATTATTATGGCAGTAATTTGTTTTCATCCAAGGTGAACCGAATGACCGGAAGTGGCAGGGAACCAAAGGAACGTACACGGTTGATCTGACGACCGGAAAAGCGTACCATGACCGAACTGTTGTGGGCAGATTACCTGGAACAAGTGTATGTAGCGTTTTTTCCAGTGCATATCACATTTTGTTGAAACATGTATCTATATATTACATAAATTTTATAGTGAAACTCATCCGATGCATTTATATATGTATGTCATATTGTACATACAAATTCAATGCATTAATGCGAAAAAAAAATGAACTAGCTATACGATGATTCTGTACACTTATTACATGTACAATTAAATATTTTAAGCGACGTATACGCTCTTTTTCCACCATTGCTATTTAAATGAACTTATTTTAACACACAAAACAGGGTTGTCTATTGTTCACGTTAACAAGTCTGCATTGATGAAATATCATCTGGATAAACTTTTGTGTACAAGTCCTTTTAAAAGTTTAAATAATGTAATAAAAAACGTCACGAAACGTCAACTTCTCGTGTTTGTTGTGTAAAACGGCGGGAATACGGATACATTTATTTTGCTCTATTTGTTACCACAACATGCTTTATCTGGGCCAAGCGTGAGTTTTGGCGACCTAAGGCCGGTTTTAAATCCATAAATGATATGTTTTGCAATGACCATTCCAAGGCGGTGACAACATTTGGACTCATTGATATTTGTGTTGATCATGTGTTCTTGTCCCGTGTCAAATTGTATGGCTAATTGGGCTTTAACAAAGGATCTTATAGTGATGCATTTAAATTATCTACCGGCGCAACTGGGGTTTCACTTTGATTAATATTGATGTTAGGATAAAACGATACATGGAATTACTTTGGAAATGCGTACTAATTCAGTAAAATTATTTGCCAAAGGTCATGCCTGATTGGTTCTTCATGTTTGTGGATATGGATAATGGAACAATACAGTTTGGTTCGGATCCGCTATACTTCGGCACAGCATTTACGAACGTGAGTGCAACGAAGGAATTGCTGTATCCAATAGCAACCGCATCGGTGACAGGGGCAATTATCGGCATCATCTATCGAGGTCAAGGTCAGTGATACATACACGTTAACCGCTATGGGAGGTCACCGTTGCAAAACGTCCTTACCTCATAGTTGCCCCTCCTCCCGCCCCACACCACAANATATTGTTTTAAAAAAAAAAAAAAAAAAAAAAAAAAAAAAAAAGCCGCTGTGAACGGCCAAATAGACTGATCACGAGTATAGCTCGTACCAAAGATAATATACTAATTCAAATCCTTATGTATTTTATTGTCAAACCTTCCTATTTAGGCAAACATTAAGTCAACATTTTGCGAGTAGGGACCCACATTACCACACATTTTCTGAAAGACTACTGTAAGCTGAATGCATCTAAACAATACAAAAGTAAGTCATGTGATATTTAAGAAACAAAATCGACACTTATCAAAGATCACTGTTTCAAAACAGTGTGTCCTTATATTTTTTAGTTGAGTGCAACCAGCATTTGCGCAAATTTCCGACTGTAGTCTGCACTCTTTGAAAATAAAAAATACTGTTTAGTGAACAACGATGCTTTCTCTGTACGCAGATCCAGAAACTAATATCATAACGAGTGTATTACACTGATAAATAGTCTAATAGTAAATCAGTATGATTTTTAGAGACCATACCCTCGTATAGCTCAGCTAATAAGTGTATGTAACTTCAAATCCTTTTCGCAATTATAAACCACGCAATTATTTCAAATAAATTATTGATGCAGTTATACATAGTGTTTACTAAATAAAATATATTTCTGGAATTTTTTTAAGACCATTTATTAAAGGACAATTATTATAGACACTTGCACTGCATTTAATGAAATTTGCACAAGGTACAAACATAATGAAGAAAACGATATATTCTTGAACCTGCAGTGTTTATCGTTAACCCGAAAGGGAGCTATAAACACAGGGGAAGTTGCGCAAAAAAAAATAAAAATATATATAATATATATTATAAAAAAAAAAAAAAAAAAAAAAAAAAAAAAAAAAAAACGCAACTTCCCCCTGTGGCTATAAACACTGCACGACGTTTGATGAATTGCCTTAAAGTCATGCTTATTGAACGTGAAATGGATTTTAAAAACATTTTAGACAATTTCGTTCACTTTTAACCATTGCAATATTAATAAAGTAATTAAAAACTAAGCTGCTGTTTGTTTAAAATGTGAACGTTTTTAAATACACACAATGTATTTATAAGTAAACAAATTGACAGTCAGGTTTGTTGTGGGTTTTTTCAGCCGATATATTGTAGAACATATAGATGAGCTTCGTAGGAAAGCGAGGCTAACTTTACTTGGTGACAATCAACGAAAGCACACACCGCTCAGTAAATATGTTATGTTTGTAACATTCTTGTTAAATCGTAGCAGAAGTTAACTCCAGCAATGAGAAAGTACGATTACCAGTAGATACGAGTTGTCGCGCTTTGATAAGACGACGCGGATCCCGATACACAACGAATGTCTCGATTTAAACAATGATATGATAAAATATAGGATCTGATTAAAAGGGACCTTTTCACAGATTTCAGCATGTTTTGAAGTTTGTCATTAAATGCTTTAAATTGCAAAATGTAAATATCGGAACTGAAGAGTTCCAGTTTAAAACAAAAATACGATTTTAAGAAAGAAAACAAAAGTAATCCACACCTGGGCTCGAACCACTGACCCTCGGAGTAAACTTCTAGACCTTAGACCACTAGGCCATCCGTGCTGACATGACAATGTCTGTATTTTATCCCTAATACCAGCAATCCTCGCAATGTCACAAAATATAACGTTAACAACAGAACTTTCCAAATTATACAATCGTTACGCGTTGCAACGCTTTATAATTTTCAGGTTTTTAAATAGTAAAAAGATGCATATAATGAATATTTAATAGCATGGTTAATAATCAGTATTACTGTTTCCTAGCAACAAAAAACATAACGTAAACGAAAATTTGCAAATCTGAAACAATTATTCCCAGTGTTGTCAATTTATAAAACGTGAAAAGGTCCCTTTAATATCACGGGTGTTACTTGCGCAACAAATAAACGTGTTAAAAAATACCAGAGACGTAGATAACATATACGTCTCTGAAAAATCCTAGCACCCGATACAACTCGAGTTAAACTGTTCAACAGACCTTAGGTTAACGGAGTTACGCTGCACGGACAGGCAATGGTATTACCATCATACCATTTGGTATGGGATAAGAGGCTAACCCCATACCATTTCAATAGATAACCTGGCTCAAACAGAACATTTCTCGGGTATGACAAATAAACCACGCGGTAACAAGATTCACTTCAGTATGTATTATATTCAATCTTAAAATGTCCAACATTCCTTAAATAAAATTAATATTTATAACCAATATTTCAATTCTTCATTGAGTTCAAGAAATAAAAAGGCGTTTTTCTTTCATTATTTTTAATACTTAATCGAGATGATCGTGATACCGTAGCCTAATCTGTCTTCCTTCTGTATCTATAAATAAACTTTTTATTTATAGATCTTTGAGCCAGATTATCTATTGAAATGGGTCCGTGAAAAAGGGTTACCAAGGTTATGATGAACCACATAAACTGCTTATTCACTGTTTCCAGCAAGATGGAGCATCCGGCTCCCCAATGTTAGCCTGTGTGAATCCAGCAGCTGGGATTGTGCAAGTTGTAGGCGTGTTTACTCATGGAATACCTGAATGTTATTTTTGTTTAAATGCCAGAGGAAAAAGTATCATACCAAATGAATTAAGATTTGAGGCTGGAGCTAGAATGACCTTTATTTTTCAAGAAATAAATAGCAGAAATACTTCCCTTGCACAAGACATATTTACATAAAATGCTTTTCTGTATGTGTGCAGTGCAAAGCAAAATTACTGGAATGACCTAAGAGCTAAAATAGAGTAAATTCTTGAAATGATTTAAAGAAAGTTTTATCTACATAATATGCTATAATATTTCAAATTTGATTATTGATTTTTATGCCCCCCCCCCCAGGTTAATTAGGGACGACACTTTCAGNCAAGTGTACGTTGCGACACTGGTCCTGAATGTAACACTGTATGTTGTTATAAAGTTCAGAGCAAAGGTTTTAATGCCTTATGACATGAATTCACGCACTAAGTTTTTTTTAAATTGTATCAGCATGATAATTTTTGGTGCTTCCTTTATAAGATAAAGAAAATGTGCTTATAACAATTATACAATTGTGTCGTGCTCTGAGAAAAGGGGGTTTAATTAATATGCGTAAAGTGTCGTCCCAGATTAGCCTGTGCAGTCCGCACAGGTTAATCAAGGATGACACTTTCCGCCTTATGATATTTTTCGTTTAAAGAAAGTCTCTTCCTAGCAAAAATCTAGTTTAGGCGAAAAGTGACGTCCCTGATTAGCCTGTGTGGAGTGCATAGGCTAATCTGGGACGACACTTTACGCACATGCATTAAGCCCAATTTGCACAGAGCGAGGCTCAATAATTTGAAACACTTTTGCGAGACCACTACATTCAAATAACAGAAAAATCAACGCTATGTATCGTAGTATATATAAGTATAGTCCATTATTTAAAATAACGTCATGCGGGTCTAAGCGGTAATAATAATAGGAATACGGAACTCAGGCGAAGGGGTATTACAGCTCTTAAAATGTAAGAAACTACCCCTGATAATGGTACTTAACGAGTCTTTTTGTAAAATAAGTACTGAATTTACATAGCATAGGGGCAAAGAACAAGAAGTGTCCTAATAGGCCATTTATAGTCCTATCTATTCGGCTGATGGACACGAAATCCCGGTNGGGTACATGTAAGTAGTACCCGAGCCGACAATTACCAATCGATCTTAACTGTTTGCTATGAGAAACTAGACCTTCAAATCTATTAACAATGCGTCAGTAATCCCGATGGACAGATATCCGAATACAGCATCCGTGAGCAATAAAGTGTGAATCTGTAGTCCCATTATAAGTGCTTTATTTATGTAAAATATTCAAAAATGTAATAAATGACATGTTTAGAATATTACAATAAAGATATAATATAATTTAGAATATTACAATAAAGATATAATATAATTTAGTCACGCTCTGAGAAAAGGGGGTTTAATGGATGTGCGTATAGTGTCGTCCAAGATAAGCCTGTGCAGTCCGCAGAGGCTAATCAGGGACGACACTTTCCGCATTTATGGTATTTTGGGTTTTAAGGAATTCTGTTCTTGACGAAAAACCAGTTTAGGCGGTGTCCTCCCTGATTAGCCTGTGCGGATTGCTCAGGCTAATCTGGGACGACACTTTACGCACATTTAACCCCCTTTTCATGGAGCGAGGCACAATTCTTTTGCACACCGCCCCCTCCCCCCAGAAATCTGTGGAAGTGCACCCCAGATTACTGTTATCCTGCTGTGGACACAGTACAGCGGACCAATGCCAGCTTGGATTAACGCTTTTTTTGAGATTGGATCAGTGCACTAAAACGTAAAATGATATTTATTCATGGTGCGACAATAACAGCAGATAAGGCGGTGTTAACTATCAAATATGTTTAACAAGTTGCAATTGATTTTATTTACAGGTAAGGAGGTGACTGGTCCTTTAAGAAAGAAGAGGTCGAGCATCCCTGAAAAACTGCATGACGCTGTTGTGAAATAGTAATCGTCAACTGTCATATTGATTATGTTTAAAGGGACATGTTCACCATTTAATGTTTAGGAGATCAGCAGCCTCGGAAACAGAACGTCGAGGTATAAGATCGAGAAACGTCGAAGTATATGATCGAGAAAAAGGAAAACGGAACAGTGTCGATACTGGGGTCGAACTTCTTTATCAAAAGGCTACTAACGGCTGAACCGCTAAATCAGTTTAGTTTTATTGTGTAAACATTTTTTTCGATGATTATTTCTCACCTAAATAAATAGTATTTATGATATTTTACAAGGGACCAGCATTATTTGTATAGAAAGCTTTTTGACATTATTGTATACATTAACATATAACAATAATGTATTATTATTTTCTTCGAAATTGCGTATGTTTATACGTATTTTATATGTGTATATTTAATAATGTGTCGTAACAGGCCTCCTGCGGTCTGACGCTCAGTTATGCAATGCATCACTGACCCTGTATTTATTTATTAATTTCAAATGTGTGTATGTATTATGTCTCTTATATAGTGTTAATATCCATAGGATAAACACGTTTTTTTGTATTTACAACTATTCTTTTCGTATAAGTCTGCCAAAAGCTGTACATAGCTATTGTTGATTTTGTTAACACAAGTCCGCCTTTTACAAATTGTTAGTTAAACATACAATAATTATTTTTCAGAATCTGTGAAAAAACGGGTTGAAAAATGTTATTATATATCGAACATATCCCATTTAGATTTACATAGAATGCTACCGGTATACGTTATAATGCATTTATTATAAATATATTACATGCTGTTTTATTTGTTATTTTCCCCCATAGCTGTTCTTTAACAAAACCACATTTTATACCTTGTTTATTATAATTACGCCTGAATCACGTCACGGTCTGATCGCTACAAATATGTATCAATTCACATCAATATTCTACCCGTCGCTTAATATTTTACAAATACGTGCGACTGTTTTTGGTTTACGGGTATATATAGGAGTCCCAAAATAAAGTTCAATCCCACAATCCATTACCGACACGTATTAAAGGGACTTGTTCACAGTTTGGAAAAATGTGTCGCATTCTGAGAAAACTGGGCATAATGCATGTGCGTAAAGTGTCGTCCCAGATAAGCCTGTGCAGTCCGCACAGGCTAATCAGGACGACACTTTCCGCTTTTATGACATTTTTCGTTTAAATGAAGTCTCTAATTAGCAAAAATCTAATTTAGACGGAAAGTGTCGTCCCTGATTAGCCTGTGCGGACTGCACAGGCTAATCTGGGATGACACTTTACACACATGCAGTTTGTCTAGTTTTCTCAGAACACGACACAAATGACGTTTTAAAAAAAAATGGGCAAAGAGATTCACCCTGGTAATGCGGATACATTGATAACGGATGGCACTTCGATAACAGAGAACAACAAAAGGCACGCGCGAGAGGTGAATTATTCAGCTTGTTTTCATTTATGTTCTGTTCATTGGATTTTCGGACATGGAACATTGTTTGGCCGATAAATTCGTATAGCACTTCGTATTGCGCAGAAAGAATTCGCGGTACTACACTGGTAATCTCGCCGGTCTACAACATACCAGAGTGCCAAATTTGTTAAAAGGCCCCCCTATCCGACGTGTCCGTTATCGGGATTCAAAGTGTCTATATCATCATGCATACAAACCTATTAAAAGTTGCTCTATCTTCGTTTACTATCTTTGTTCATATTTCATTGAATACTATCAACATTTCAGTATTTTAAGCATAGTAATTAATCTAAATGCTGGAATGACAATTACCTTGGTACTAATAGTAACAATATAAATAACCGCATTTCAAGTAAAAGATAAAACTCGGATATCGGAGTGCCCAATTTCTTGAGAGTCTCCGTTATCCGACGTGCCCTTTATCGGGAATCAAAGTGTCTACAACTACATGCATAATACCTATTAAAACATGCTCTATCTTCGTTCATATTTCATTTAGAACTGTCGAAATTTCAGTATTTCAAGAACAGTAATTACTCTACAAGCTGGAGTAGCAAACCCTGTATTGCAATATTTCTAAGTGCATGTATGTCTTTTTTGTTCAAATGAGTACTGGTCATCCCGTTTATGCTGTTTTCCAATAGTATTTCTCTTTCTTGGCAAAACTCTACCGTTCTTCCATGAAATTATTTCATCATGATACAAAAGTATATACGATTTATCAACTCCACCTATGCACCGTGACTTAAAAAACTAATATTAGGGATATAAAAAAAAATAAAAAAAATGGGAACTTACATTTCGCGCGTGGCATTGTTTTCTTTGTTATCGACGTGCCACCCGTTATCGACGTTTCCGCATTAGCAGCTTGAGATAAGGCAAAACAACTATTTTACTTTTTTTCTTGCAATTTGTAATTACTTAAAATATTCAAACATTGTAGATTTGTAAGTTAAAATATTTGTAGAAATGTATCACAAATACGAATATTTGTGAACAAGTCACTTTAAATTTCAATTAAACCTTAGCCTGGAGTTCATTGGTAAATTTGTTGTCAGCGTGTTTACAGGGCGTGTTAGAGAATTTCCACATCGCTTGTTAGGACCAGGATATCTCAAATGACATCTTTTCTATTAAGCCTATTGAATGGTGTGAATGAACTTGAATGCAAACTGCCTATTCAAATTGTTTAACATGATGTCTTATTTGTTCCAGCTTTATTTTTCACGCTTCACATTTTTCACATAAGTAAAAAATATGACAATACTTACGACATAACTAAGTGTGAACAATATGATCGTATGTGTCAGCTGAATAAGAGTTACACATATTATCTTGTGTCACATGACTTAAGTATGAAGCATTCGATCTAATGTGTCACATGACTAAGTGTGAAGAATATGATCTTATGTGTCACGTGGCTGAGCGTGAAGAATATTGTCTTGTGTGTCACGTGGCTAAGCGTGAAGATTATGATCTTATGTGTCACGTGACTAAATGTGAAAGATATGATCTTATTTGTTATAACAGATTCTCTGACTCATATATGTTTTACAGTTTGGTTTCAAATAACATCACGAATCGCCAACTCACTTAGTGCGCAATAATTTTCACCTAGTGTTTACAAATATGAAACATATAACCACACATGAATTATTCATTTATAAATATATTTTTTATAACCGACATTTAAAACCACATTACATCCTTTAATATATAACGAGTTATTTTGAATCGTTTACAAACGGACAGAGCGCGAAGATGAACCGCCGATAAAACACCCAGGTTTCATTATTGCGGTACGAGACGGCAAATTAACGGACATATTGAGAAACGGAGTGGAATGAGGCAAACGAAATTGTGGGAACAATATTTTGTCGCTGCACAGACAAATCTGATACAATCCAAATGTGAAGACTGAGTGCAAAAAGATGAAATTCAATTTTCATACGTGTGATAAATAAGAATTGAAAAACAAGATCCAACACATCTTCCTAGCGTTAAGTTTGGTATAGATATGACATAAAACATAATAAAAAATAATATACAATATAAAATATGCAATTGAAAGGTCTTGCGTAAAAGAAAGATGAATATGAGCATCGCTCTGTGAAAAGGGGTAGTAATGCAAGTGCGTAAAGTGTCCTCCCAGATTAGCCTGCGCAGTCCGCACAGGTTGATCAGGGAGGAAACACGCCGCTTTTTGATATTTTTCTTTAAAAGAGAGCATCTTCTTTGCAAAAATATTGTTAAAGTGGAACTTGTCGTCCCTGATTAGCCTGTGCGGACTGCACATGCTAATCTGGGACGACACTGTACGCACATGCATTAAACCCCCTTTTCACAGAGCGAGGCAAATATATACAGCCTAAACGCGACAACAAAAAATCTGAAATGGTAACGAGAGTNCTCTTAGCTTCTTAGAAGTCCTCCAAACACAAGTAGTTGGAGACAATTACAAGAGCACCAAAGCCAATCAGATTATTTGGAACACACACAAAACTATTTTCGATCCCTTGTACTCCTTTGTATCAAGTGACGAATAAATGGTCCGGGATGAGAACACAATTCTCAATTCGTGGTAACACTTCGTGGAAGTATTTATAGAGTGTAAATACTTATGCAACATACAAGTGATAAATCGCAGATGGCGAAAATGACCAAAGAAAGTTACCGTTTATAACAAGATGCTTAAGAACTGCATTCAAAATCAACGTTAACACTTACAAATTTACAAACTCCCTTGTTTAGTCATTTTTACGCATTTTAAGTAATTTACTCGAGCGTCTTAAGTGTGGGTGTATTTCGAAGTCCTTCAGCGCCTGAGGCTGCATTTTGAGTCGCGTTCTGAGAAAACTGGGCATAATGCATGTGCGTAAAGTGTCGTCCCAGATTAGCCTGTGCAGTCCGCACAGGCTAATCAGGGACGACACTTTCCGCTTAAATTGGATTTTTTCTAAGAAGAGACTGCACAGGCTAATCTGGGACGACACTTTACGCACATGCATTATGCCCAGTTTTCTCAGAACGAGACTCATTTTTTGTGTGTACCCCTACGAGCGTTTCAGTACGGCCTTTATCTACTTAGATCTCAGCAGTTGATGTAGTGCGGTTACCACGCGGGAGAAACTAAACAATCGATTTAAAAAAACGGATTCCTTGAGTTTACAAACAATTCAATAGTAACTTCGAACGATGAAAGACTTCAGCGTTGATGTCAGAGCACATGTCTCTCGCACAGTGTTTGTTCAATTCTCATAAGCGATGATATATTTTTTTAACACTATTACGGTATTTGATTATTATTTATTGGTCTATTTTCGAATATATTACAGGTGATAGAGAAACCAATCAGTAAATATACCTATATATATATATGTGTGTGTGTGTGTGTAATAAGTCTATGCTATATATATATATCGCTCATTCTGATTCTGAAATAATGATTTTAATAGATAATTAATTAAATGCTATGGATTATCATACTTTTGAGATTGATTACTAGATTCTGGCCTTATTTATATGTGCCCTGCCATCTTTGCCAAAGCAGCTTTTAGTAAACCAAACACATGCTTCCGGAACGGGGGCTACGGGAATTAAATATGGATCGGAGTGGTAAAATGCGCGAGTGCCAAGCAAATGCACTAACATAGCCATATTTATAATCGCAATAATACGCTAAAAGTTATATGTACATGTTACGCATCGTTACTGGATCATTATAATAAACAGTAATACATGTACACTTCCACCATTGCTACTCGACCCACATACAAATTAACTGCCCTCAGTTCGAATACAGATATTTATTGTGTACATAACTAGTTGGACACTCATAAAACAGTTTATGTGAACGCTTCAATGGTGAATTCATCAGTTTTATATAAACAAGCACTTTCAAACATTTCGTCTTCATATTACTAGTTTTATTAATAAGATTTCGTGTGCGTTATAATGGGGAGATTACATGTACTAGATTAGACAGGTACTACACGAATTGAAGTTACAGAAAGCATACGAATAAAGATGGTATACTACATTGGGTAATGTTGTACTAATTAACAAAGCGTTTACAGTATTCTTGACTTTTTCTTTCAAAGGATCAAATGGGGAGTGCATTTCAGCAGAATTTTAACTGACTATTCCGCATAAACACACTTATTTCACATGTAAACTTAAACGGTTAAACAATGTCTGATTGTTTTCCTTTATTCTCCGTAACCTTTTTTTATTTTACAAAAAACAATATCATTAATACATAGCTTATTGAATTTAATGTTCCGTACGTGGTAGATTGTGAAACAGCTTACCTAATATCTGTTTGCATAAAATTTGCATTTGTACACACTTATGTGTTGATTACTTATGAAGTTAAAAAAAGAGTAAAATAACATCGTTTGAATTTATTTTATTGTTTAAAGCACACCAGGCTTTCCCAACATATGAACCGTGTCACGACTCTACGACAATATATGCTTTCTGATCAAACCGTTTCATCACGGAGTTATTTGCTATTTGCAATTTTATCAATTACACACACAAAGCTAAAGATACAGAAATATCAAATCACCACATTATCTAGTTGAAGTGTCAGCTAAATTAATTCACATGTAAAAGTGCGCCACTAAACGTGGTTCTATAAAAAATAATTCCACTATGCACCTGTCCGCATATAGACTCTGTCACTTGCTTTGACGTCCAACACGACTGCATCCCCTGCATTTATAAAGTCTACTAAGCCAATTGCGACAGCTTGTCCTTTTTTAATTTCATTAACACACAATAAAACGTTTGCCTGTCGAGTCTTGTCACTTGACTGATTGTCTACTTCAACGTTGAACATGAAGACATATACTCCACTTACAGGTACATTGAAGATTCCGGTACTGGGGCTGTAGGTTACAATATACTAAATCTTTTTGGAGTGCAAAACTCTCTAAAAACATGAACATCATTTATAAGAAGACACAATTCTCTGCAGGGGCACTTGCCATGACTTTATTTTAGAATGTTTCTTTGTGCGTGTGGTAGGGAAAACATTTATGTTTAACAGAAATTCACTCTTTTGCTTGAAGGTTGATGACTACATGAGACTTTGACAGATGGCGGGAAACCCTCATCCACTGGTACGGAGCCGGTAAATAGATGGCCCTAAAACAGTGACCGCTGATTCGCGTCGAGTTCTTTCTTGCAAAACGCATGACCCCCCTTTTT
>VMBQ01007521.1:0-36955 GCA_007657795.1 Dreissena rostriformis | reverse complement strand
CTTAATTTAACAAAACGATATGAGTCGTTTGCATATTAGGAGCGCAACCGCGCATTGTGACAAGTTGCAGGCTACCTACCCCAACTGCTTAAGCGTCCTTCGTCACGGATGAATGATTCCATCATAGCTTGCACAGAATGAAGTCGAATGATCTTTTTTCAATCAAAATCTTTACTCATAACTGAGATATTCAAGTTTGAAAAGTGTTGCGTTAGAAAAGTATCCAGGTGTATTGGTCTAGTATGGATCAACTGCGTAGAAGCGTTACATTACAAACGAAGTTATTGTGGTTAAGTATTGTATGTGCATTATTCTATAACCTTTCTGCAGACAGTTCCTGTGTACGTCAAACTATTTAAATGCGCGTCATGTCTGTCTGATAACAATTAAAAATGAATAGTTCAACTGTAATGATGAAGGTTGGATATTCAATGCCTTTTTAAAACTACGAACGTATCACTTACAAAATATTGACTATAGAAACAAAGTTCTGCGACATGCGTAGAGTAAGATTTATTGTACAGATTTCAAAACATAAATGTTATCTGATTTATTGCAGCTTTAAGCAATGACGATTCGTAAAAAGGCAGTGTGGTCTGTTATTCACGTATTTATATACATTTTGTAGCCAATTGCATCCACAAATAATTATAGACCAACATTGTTCGTAAAAATACACATAAATCATAAACAGCCAAGCATATAGAGAATAACAGGTTACTGTCTGATCTTTTTGTAATATATCAGGCAAGGCTTAGAATAATATAACAGCGAGGCTTGCCGAGCACGAATAAAATAACAGCTCGGCAAGCCTCGCTGTTATATTATTCTAAGCTTTGCCTGATATATTACAAAAAGATCAGACAGTAACCTGTTTTTCTGTTTATCATACCACTCATAAAATGCACCCTCTTTTTCAAGAAATAATAAAATATTTATCGCTACGCTCGTTTTTGACTGCAGTTGGTTAAGCGCGTATGAATCGTTTCTAAAAATAGAATTGTTCCTCAACACACAAATTAGCGCAATTCAATGGATTTTATAACGCTGTAAAGTCTTGTTGCTTCTTTAATTATACAACAAAAATATAAGCGGCAATAATATATTACATAAAATTAAAGCACACATAATACATTTTAAAAGGAACACTTTATTAGCATGTGTAATGTCAAGGCCATTCGCTCACAACTTTGCAATGCATCTACACGTGTGAAGAATGAAGTGATGTTTTTGTTAGAAAAACGGAATTTAATACATGTTTGGCCTACTGTGGTGGTTGCGTGTAGATATTCAGGTTCTGTACATTTAGTACAGCTCCAAAGAACAAGCCATTTATTGCATTCATTTCACCAGGACACTGTGATTGTGCAACTGCAGGGTGGGTGGGAGAGAATTACCGAAATCCCCGCTAAGAGGCAACTTATTCTGCCGAGAGTGCTTATTAATTACCATTAATAATATTTTTGCACGTTAACATTCAGGAGAAGCTCAAAACCAATCATACAAATGACATATTGACCCTTTGGAGACGTTTGTGTCTGTATCACTGATTTCTACTGTAAGAAAGCACTGTAATGATATTGTTTGACACTTGAAGGTTGTTACAGCGGGGATTTCGGTACTGGCGCGCATTTAAGTTTTTGTGTAGAATTACCGAAATCCCCGCTAAGAGGCAACTTATGCTGCCGAGAGTGCTTAATAATTAACATTAATAATATTTTTTGCACGTTAACATTCAGGAGAAGCCAAAAACCAATCATACAAATGACATATTGACCCTCTAAGGCGTAAATATGGGGGATTTCGGTACTCGGCGGGCTAATGTAGAATTACCGAAATCCCCGCTATAAATCATTATTTTCAACAGAAGTTAGTTACCAAAATGGAGATTTTTGTTTCGATTGTGTCTGTATCACCGATTTCTACTGTAAGAAAGAACTGTTATGATTTTGTTTGACACTTGAAGGTTTGTACAGCGGGGATTACGGTACTGGCGCGCATTTAAGTTTGTGTGTAAAATTACCGAAATCCCCGCTAAGAGGCAACTCATGCTGCCGAGAGTTCTTATTAATTACCATTAATAATATTTTGTTCACGTTAACATTCAGAAGAAGCCAAAAACCAATCATACAAATGACATATTGACCCTTTAAGGCGTAAATATGGGGGGATTTCGGTACTCGACAGGCGAATGTAGAATTACCGAAATCCCCGCTATAAGTCATTATTTTCAACAGAAGTTAGTTACCAAAATGGAGATTTGTGTTACGTTTGTGTCTGTATCACTGATTTTTTACTGTAAGAAAGCACTGTCATGATATTGTTTGACACTTGAAGGTTGTTACAGCGGGGATTTTGGTACTGGCGCGCATTTAAGTTTTTGTGTAAAATTACCGAAATCCCCGCTAAGAGGCAACTTATGCTGCCAAGAGTGCTTACTAATTAACATTAATAATATTTTTTGCACGTTAACATTCAGGAGAAGCCAAAAACAAATCACACAAATGACATATTGACCCTCTAAGGCGTAAATATGGGGGATTTCGGTACTCGGCGGGCGAATGTAGAATTACCGAAATCCCCGCTATAAGTCATTATTATTTTAAAAAAAATTGTTTCATCAGTGTATTTTGCAATATTCTATTGATTTCAGTGTATTTTGCAATATTCTATCGTAATATTCGCAGTATTTTGATAAATACTTAATATTAATGGGGATTTCGGGGGATTTCGGTAATTACGGTAATTTCGGTATTTCTACACACCCTTCATTTTGGAAGTGTTTACACTGACAGCAGAGGAATGGATATATTGTCCCTGGGTTAATGAATTAGTGCATGAAACAGACGGGGATGATTCGCGAGTTGCTGTGGAACATGCTGCCAATAGGTTTGAACACTTTTTCTGTGTTTGTTCTGAAATTTCACTGTAATTAATGATGGACTGAACGTTTTTGTGTCCTGTAGTTTGCATTATTTCGGTAGGTGCAATATTGGAGTCCCTTAATTTTTGAACTAGGTGCTTTCGAGCAGAATGGTTACTGATATTTTTGGCCTTATCAAAACCGGCCTCGATTGCCATGGTTTTCAACATCTTTGAAATTTTTCTTTCACCAAGTTTTTGCCTTAAGAACCACTGATCAGAACTGTCAGTGACTGGCACAGTTCTTGTGCTTAGGTAGAAGGGGCACTCATCAGTGCTGAAGCCAGATGGCCTTTTACTACTATATACAGTCTAACCTGTCAATAAAGACCACTCAAGTGATTTGGCAGTTGTGGTCTTTGCTCACAGGTGGTCTTTATTCGCAGGATCGATTGAAAGGAATTGATAGGATTGGGAGGAAATCATTGTGGTCTTTATGGACAGGTGGTCTCTATTAAAAGGTGGTCTCTGGGACAGGTTTGACTGTAGTTTGTAAATATTAATAGGGTCCCTATTTCCTAATTCGGGTGAGGCAAACATCTTTGGGTGAATTTTGCGGGCATCTGCGATATTTGCGCCAGTGCGGGTCTTGGTCTGACGCTCATTAAACTCCAGAAATTCATTTCCAGAAGCGTCTCTCCGTAGTTTCACATCACCCCATCTTAAAAAAATAATTGTATATTTATTAGAAATGTTTAATTATTTCTAAATAAGTATTAATGATGGTTAATGTAAAATTTAAGACAGTTGAGTTACACAAAAATAAATTATTGTGTTTAATTTGTGATTCCAAATATGCATTCCCAAAAACATTTCAAAATCCCATTTTTAGCACTGAAAGTATGTCATTGCATAATTTTGCTTACCTGAGATTGTACTGTTCATGGGTTCCCCGTAACCCGAAATGCAGACAGTTGTTTAACCAAATGGTGTTAAGCAGCGATTTCGGAGTGGTTGCACCCAAAATGTTGTCCGCGTACAGTTTTTCTATCTCTTCATTAGATAACGCTGCAGCCGCTCTAGGCTTGTTTCCTAAAGAAAAATAAAAAAACATATTATAAATGTCTGCACATTTAATACAGAATTGAGCTTTTAGATAAATTATCATACTATTTTTGTTTATTGTCAGAAATTGTTGTTTTGTGTTTTTCTTTAAACAAAATAGCAATAAGAAAACATTTCAAATAAAATACAATTCATTAAATAAATAAATTAATTAAATTCAATATTGTAATACAATTAATGCAGAAATTTATTGTGAAAACAGTGATTAAATTTACCTTTTCCTTGTTTTTTAAGATGTTTCTGCTTTGCTTTCAGGCAGTCACCTGTGAGGGAAAATGCTGGACCACTGCTGTGAAATATCGAGTATGGGTACTTGGCTCTTTGAAGTTTGCGCTCAATGCTTCCGACAATGCTACGCAGTGTGACTGGCTCGTATTCATCACCATCAGTCTTGCGAATGGAGAGCAGATATGTGGCAAGATATTCATCAAGATGGTCAACCGATAAATGTTGGATTTCATTCGTTTCGCCTTTCTTTGCAAGATATGTTTTAAAGCGATTTACATCTGCCAGTGTATTCCGGATAGTTTTTTGTTATCTTCCCCTTCTATGATTTTTTTTACATCCGTGGCTGTTATTTCTAAGGCCTGGTCTGATATATTTTCACTGTTCTCGTTCATTGATGTTGTTTCAGTAATGGTTTCTCTAGGACTTGTATTCACATTTATAATTGCATTCGTGCTTTCATCAAGTGGCTCATTAAAAACAGTGGGATTTATTCCAAACTGGTTGACAAAGTGTTCGTCCGACATAACAACTTCCTCCATTAAACCATCCCAAACTATGTCAAACTCACCCGCAGCCACAAAATCTGACATTGTTATGCTAATTTTGTTGGTATAAATGTTTATCTTTTGTTTAAGTCAATATTTTCAAAAGAAATTAGCTTTAAACTAATAAAACATACTATCTTTGGCAAAATTGACGAACTGTAGCAGACGGCAAAATGTAACATTAATAATTCACTTCTTTATATAAATAATAACTTATTATGCCCCCCTTCGAAGAAGAGGGGGTATATTGCTTTGCTCATGTCGGTCTGTCGGTATGTCGGTCGGTCGGTCGGTCGGTCGGTCCGTCCACCAGATGGTTTCCGGATGATAACTCAAGAACGCTTAGGCCTAGGATCATGAAACTTCATAGGAACATTGATCATGACTCGCAGATGACCCCTATTGATTTTTAGGTCACTAGGTCAAAGTTCACAGGTCAAGGTCACAGTTACTGGAAATAGGAAAATGGTTTCCGGATGATAACTCAAGAATGCATATGCCTGGGTTCATGAAATTTCATAGGGACATTGGTCATGACCGGCAGATGACCCCTATTGATTTTCAGGTCACTAGGTCAAAGGTCAAGGTCNAAAGTGATGCCGCCCGCCCGCCGCCCGCCCGCCAAGGGGTTTCACATAATACGTCCCGTATTTTATACGGGCGTATAAAAACAAGGAATGGCAATTACTCTTACTTAAGAAGGTGTAGGGTTATGGTTCTTGTGCATGGCACCTCTCTTCATTGATATCTATACACCCATGAAGTTTCATGTTGATATCTTATATAGTTTCTGAGATATAGCCCTTCCAAAATTTTGTGACAGACAGACTGACGGACAACGCCAATTCTGTATCCCTGCGCCTTTGGCAGCGGATAATATAAGGGATGTACAAGGGAAACCAGGTTGCATGCATAATGTTTGTTTACCTTCAATTTTCACAATTTTGCACAGTATTTCACTCAAATCCTGGCTGTCTATTAATCTAATCAAACTTCTACTGGGTAAGCTGCACAAACTAAACATAGTGATTGCCCTACTTGCGTCAAAGGTATAGGGTGGGAATGGTCTTAGAACTTATAACATGACCAATGCAATTCATCTGGCTTAGCTGGGGATCAAAGATGCGATCCTCAGACTTAAATATTTTCCAGTATCTTCTTAATCTAACCAAATATGGAATTTGACAAGTACGGTACAACCTAGTTCCATCCTATGGTCAAGTCATGTAACATTGTAGTATGGCCTGATCCTTAAGCCGGTGGAAAGAATTGTGATCCCCAGTGTTTCTAAAATGACTTTTTGAATGATTTTGCACGGTTAAAGATCTATAACAGTTTTCAAGCCATACAAAGCAGGGCTTTTTTTTTCCTTGTTTGAGAATGGCCGTTTTTCACAAATTTGAGAAGTTTGCGACTCCAATTTTCACAATTTTGAACAGTTCGTGGCTCATTATTTTCACAATTTTGAACAGTTCGTGGCTCATTATTTTCACAATTTTGAACAGTTCGTGACTCATTATTTTCACATTTTTGAACAGTTCGTGACACATTATTTTCACATTTTTGAACAGTTCGTGACTCATTATTTTCACAATTTTGAACAGTTCGTGACTCATTATTTTCACAATTTTGAACAGTTCACAGCTCATTTTTCACAAAATGAGGGGGCCAAGGCTGCTTCACAAAATTAGAGAAAAACTTGGTTGATTTTGAACGGTACAAGTTCTAAAACAGTTTATCAGCCATACCCAGGTACACAATCTATGCTTGTCTCACCTTCAGACTGACCCCGCCATGTTTCACCAGGACCGAGGAGCATCAGGGTCGTGTTGAACGGCAGGAACTGGAAATAGTCGTCCTCGTCCACTTCTGTGCCGTCTGCCTCAAACACCACGGTGACCGGCCGGTCTGAACTTAACCCCAGCTTCTCCTTGGCTGGAAGAAAGGCATGGGTATTTTTGCTACCATACTATACCATGTATTTGTAACATGCAGTTTTAAACCCCCAAGTTTTAATTCAACAAGTTGGTGCCAGTTATACATTTGTACATTGATACAATGCTATTTAGTGTGCTAATTTGCTGAACATTCATTTTGCTATCCTAAATATCCTTAAAAGATGCTATGTTTGGCACTCAAACAATGGTATGTACGTTATACATGGTTGCACGTAATACATGGAGGGTAAAGTCTGAACAATCTCATCAAATTTTCATGAAAATTAAAGAAGAAGATTGTGTGTATTCATTTCATATCCTGGATATTAATTTCATATATTCATAAAATATTGAATTTCTCTGGATCCGAAATTTATGGATTTTTTTCTTTAATTGCCTTTGTGCGTCTGTTTATTCTTACACACATTTGAACAGTTTTCTCTCCTTATCAAGTTAAGTGAACCCCCAAAAATGTCAGTTACATTTGGTGTCAGTTTGAAAACCACGATAACATGGTCTCTAACTTCAATGCCTATTTTAACAACATATGTGCACCCCTTAAGTCTTAAATATAAATATACAAGTATAAGCATTCTGACATAAACATTTGTTGAAAATGCAATTTTTGGTTGAGCAGAGAAACTAAAAGCATGAAAAATGATTGTGTCCGTAGCCTAGTGTTGGTTTCGCAGAAAAAAATTGTCAATTTGACTTTTATTTATTGATCTGCTAAGTGATCTTTTCAGATAATGAATGAATAACTTTTGTAAAGTTGTTTCAAGTTACTCATTACTTACCTTTCGTTACAAATTCCTCCAGGGTAGAGGCAGTGACAGACTTCTTGATCTGTCTGTCAGAACTCCAAACCTTGTATGGTCGAGCTGCAGACATTTCCTGTATAAACAAAGGCATCATTAGGGTGTATTGCTCAGATTTAAACGGCACAACCTCCATACTGATATTTAGAAACAGTTGAGTATTTTGAGCTTGACTATTCACCGAATAGTCTGAGCTATACAGTCCACCAAATGTCAGGGGCTTCTGCATAATGCAATTAAGGTTATTGGTAACCTCTCCATATCATTGTTTCAACTACTATGAAAATTCACACATGTGTTTGGATCATTGTCTGGTGTCACTGATCTAGTTCCATAACTCAGACCTGCAATTAAGCTGAATAATGCCCCTTTTTGTACTTAAAAAAAAACAACATGTGCATGCCACTACTCCATTCCTCTATATTTTCAGATATATAAATAACATGTCACATAAGTGTTCAGAGTGTTTATCAACATTTACTGACTAAGACATATAACTTGGACCAGCCTTTCAGTATGAGTATGTCCCTATTCTGAATGTGGTAAGTATTGACTTTTACTTTAGGTAATATTAGTGCATTGTAGCCTATACTAATGGCTACATATTATCATCGCGGAAACGTATTATCTATTTAAATATTTATATTAAAACACACTTTAATGTGACATTATTGTTGCTTCAATAAATTACAGTTATACAATTATGAATGCTAATAATTTTATGATCAGATAATGAATATTTCTAACATTAATACAAATTGTGTCAGCACACAAAATGTAAACAAACAGAACTGTTGAGTGTTGTTGTTGTTAAAGCGTTTTTCATTTGTTAATTAGAAAACACAACACCAATCAGGAAGGGTGCCGGTCAACTCGTACCTAAGTCAACTCGCACGGTAGTCNGATGTAACAACTTTATGAAAATTACCCACGACTCAACCAGACTATAGCATAGATACGGTTAACGAATTTACATGTACTTTTCTAACTCATCGTGCATGTGTCGACCTCCTCGTTGATCCGTCTCGAACCCCTATCAAACTTAAAATTGAAACTGGAAGCGCAGCAGTAGATCCGGCTGAATGCCATTTTTTTAAATTAACTTTTTAATGCCCCTTATAAACCCTAAATCAAAGACTAACGTATATACAAAAAAATGTTTTATTTCGAAGTTGTTCCTATGTCTGAAAGGACAACTGGTCTCGTCAATCACTAATGTGAAAGGAACGATATAATTTAAAAAGGTATCACGTTGTTCTATTATACAACACACTATCTACCATCATTTGTAGAGTGAAATAGACCATAGCTTCCAACCATGTTAATTCGGTACCCTGTTTCTGATGCCGCACTTTTATATTAAACTGCCTAGTGGTAACACGTGATGTGTTATTATTTTCATTAGTAAATACTCACTTTAGTTGAGGTTGATAAAAGTCATATATACACATGTGTACAATAGTGTAAAAATTTTAACACATGGTTCCAGAAGAGGGATTTTTGACCTACGCCATAATCGGATAAATAAATACAATATAACCAATTTGTGCTAAATAACTTAATATTATCTTAAACCTTTCATTGCAAGTGCACATAACAAAACAAGAACTCATATTAAAATTGAGTAATTGACCTTTCTAAAATATTCCATGATAACAATGTGCGTTTGATACCCCCTTATTTCCGCAATACTGAATCACCTCTTATTTGCTATAAATATAGTAGACCTCTTAGAAGTATCGTGTTTAATTACAATGCTATTACCACAAATAATAATGTAATAGAAAATTGTCCTACATCATGTGATTGTTCTAGTTCAATATATATATAGTCCAGTAGGTACTGTTATTACTGGCGATCTTAATTTTATTCAAAATAAAAACTTAAGAAATTTACTGCGCAGAGGCCCAAAGTATAGACTTCCTATTCCAATCGATTTTGATAACTGCGTTGAGGAAATTGAAACATCTTAACAGGAATATTGTACAAAATGGTAAGAAAGAAAATGCAGACATTTACTGCACTCAATGAATGGAAAACCAATTTATTATTTATGGCCATGAATAAGATATTTTTTTTATAATAAAAATCCTTTAGCCTTACCATATTTACATAAATTAAATAAACTGTAAATCTCCGAAGGACTTACACTTACAATCTAAATTCGTCATAGTTCCTGCAGATAAGGCGGCTAATAATGCTATAATATCATGACGAGTGTTTTATGTTCAAACGATTTCACGAGAACTTCCACAAACTACATCATATTGTGAATACAATAAGCAGCCTAATGAAATTATTTCCGACCATGTTGCAAAGTGCATAAATCTAAATATTAACGTAAATATTGCTAACAAGAAATTGCCATCACTTTACTGGATACCTAAATTACATAAAACGCCATATAAAAGTTGTTTTATCGCTAATTCAGTGTGTTGTACCACCAAGCAATTATCAGTGTACCTAACATCCGCCTTGAGTGCTATTAGATATCATATAGCCAAATTTTGTAATACAGTTTATGAAAATAGTAATATAAACTTATTTTGGTCAATAAAAAACGCCTTAGAAGTTATTGATAAAATTAAAATTAGAAAATATAAGGTGTCACAAGTAAGTACTTATGATTTTTCTACACTATATACAACGCTTCCTCACATTTTAATAAAATCCAAACTCATTTCACTGATTGAAAAAACATTTGCAAGAGAGAAGTGTTCTTATCTTGCTTTAATCTCTAAAATATCTTTTTTTACTAATCAGATATTGGATAAATACATCATCTGGACTTGTCTTGACTTTTGTGAAGCACTTACTTTTCTTCTGGATAACTTGTTTGTTGAGTTTAATGGTAAAATATTTCAACAAATTATCGGTGTTCCTATGGGTACTAATTGTGCCCTGCTTATTGCTGATCTATTTTTATATTGTTATGAAAGGGATTTTATGTTAGAATTATCAAAAACTAAACAACTAGATTTGATTCAACGTTTTAACCTAACAAGTAGATACATTGATGACATACTGAACTTAGATAATCCATACTTTGAACAATTTATTCACAATATCTATCCAAAAGAACTAGTCTTAAATAAATCGTGTCAATCAAATATAGATGCTGCATTTTTAGACTTACATCTAACTATTAATAATAATATGATAAAAACAAGTTTATACGACAAACGGGACGACTTTAACTTTGAAATTGTGAATTTTCCTTTCCTAGATGGTAACATCCCTAAAGGTCCTTCCTATGGTATTTACATTTCGCAGTTGGTACGATACGCTAGAGCATGTTCATGTGTTAAAGATTTTAATGATCGTAATCTTATATAAACGAAGAAATTGCTAAAACAAGGTTTTTTGTATCATAACCTTCGGCGTAAATTCGCTAAATTTCACTCTCAATATAGTGATTTAATTTCAAAATATAATGTTTCTTTAAAATGGCATTAAACTAATGGAATTTCACAACCATCATTTTATGTAGATGATTTGAAGCGTTTTCGCATATGTAAATATCTTAAAGCAAATGCTAGTAATACACTTTTTAATTTAATTAGCTCCTTTTTATCAAAGGGATATGATACTGATGAACTTAAAAACACATGCTTGTTAGTTTTCGATTCACTATATCTTTCTTCTCTTAAAATTTGGAATAATTAATGTAATTACAATTTTAAATGTTTGCTTCTATAATGGTCGATGATCATAGCTGGTTTTATTGGTATTTCGATCATACAGTACAGCCGCTTTAGTAATATTTAATTTCGTTGGTAATTCGATTATTCAGTACAGCCGCTTTAATAATGCTTAATTTTGTTATTGGTGACGTCATCGTGTGATCGCTCCTAAAAACGTCATCCGAACACCTTGCAAAGTTTTAGCTACAGGATAGGTACATGTACTTGAGTTTATATCGTTCAACTTTATTAATATTGTTTTTTTTTCTGATGGTAGTTTCTTGATCAATTTATTTTTAAGCTTCGTTTTATTTATTTTGAATATTATACGCATGTATAGATCACGTAAGCCTATTTTTTGATCATTGTTAGTATAATTTTCATTTTGATAAATTATCGCCTCAGTCTATACGGTTATTATTTTTAGGTATGACAATCATTTTCATTTGCATTTTAGTAAAGTACTGTCACACAAACAATCAAGTAGGTTATTTGGATCTTTTACACCCAATATTGCTGCTTCTTCATGTAGGTGCGAAACGATGTTCTGAAATATTAACTATATGATGCTTTGTTCTTAAATCTTTTTGTAAAAAGAAGGGATGTAGTTGATGCGTGTTAGTAATTTCATTTCATCGTGCCTCAAAAAGTTGTAACTCTGTTGCTCTGGTCTCCTTCCTACCATTGAGTAATTAAATAGTAATGAAATTGAATGCGTTTTAATTCCCATTTTTTACTGTTTAATTTGAGTTGCAATGCTATGAGGTTAAATCTTATTTACACTTATATGCATCATGAATATTGCTGGGCCAAGAGGTTGAGCGCTGTATAACCGGTTTAAACCCCAGTGCTTAGCATTGACCGTTCCAAGGCGGTGACCCCAGCTTTATTCTACTATGTGTATATGTTTTTTTCGTTTTGTGCCGTACTGTATCGTTTTGGCAATTGGTTCCTTGTCATAAATAAAGGACTACGAAGGTGTGCATGATAGAAATACAATACTGCTGCATCTTCTGGAGTTTCACTTCTTTATATTTACTAAAAAAATACAAAATGGCTCTATCTGGAATATCACCACAAGTTTTGGACTGGAACAGTTCGAATCTACCGTCCACGCGAGAGAAATTTGAACGACACATTCAATGTGTATGTTCTGGACCACTAAAAGAAAAATCGGAAGAGGAAAAGATAGCTTTCTTGCTCATATGGGTCGGTGAAAAAGGCCAAGACATTACACAAGCTTGGACATTGACAGAAGAAGAAAAAACACAGCTACAAACATTCTTTGAAAAATTCCAAAAACACGTTAAACAAAAATTAAATCCAGTTTTTGCGAGATACCAATTCTTCAAGGAAAATCAGAATGATTAAAGCATAGAACAATTCGTGACAAGACTCAAACTTAAAATTACTGACTGTCGGTTTCCAAAACTGGTACAGGATGAAATGATCCGCGACCGAATTGTTTTGGCGTCAACAATAAAAAACGCCACGAGAAGCTTATCAACGAAAGCGAGAACTTGACGCTTGACAAAGCAATTCAAATATCGCAAAACTTCGAATGTTGTAGACAACAAATTTCATTAATCGACCAAAAACAAGACGTACACCTCATCAGCACAGGTGACGATGGACAAACACGTGGCGAGACCAAGCGCGATACCCAGAACTAGGGGGAATGCAGCAGACAGCCGATCAAGATCGACGCCCAACATCACAGAGAGGAGTGCAACAGACAAGCCCCAATCATGGAAAAGGACATGATCGACTGTGAGAGTGCGGCGGCAAACCGCGCCGCACAAAGAACGGACACAATGCCCCGCATGGGGAGAGTCATAAAACTTCACAGTGACCGCTCCTACATAGTGCAAACGACCGATGGTGGCACGTATCGCAGAAACAGTTCAGTTTTGCACAAAACTTGCGAAAATACCAGCGATATTGAGACATTCGACGCTAAAGTTCTGCCGCCAGAGAAAAAGCCCTCATGATAACCCCAGGTGGAACCACTGTCAATGCCAGATCCCCGCAATGACCCGGTTATGAACCCAGCTTCAGGAAATCAGGCATGGGCAGGACGATTAGTGATTGACAACCGTAAATATGTATGAAGTGAATGGACAAAATAGAGACAATTAAAACAAGCAATTGCCAAGCAATGATGTCCCCTATCGGCTCCACCATTGTCAGATTTTTATAAAAAAATAGTATTTGTTGCCATAGCAACCAGAATTCTTGACGTAGGAACAAAATAAAATGACGTGCATAATCTCCATATTGGCATCTGTCCATGTTTCGAATTCATGAAAAAATATGAAGAAATTTTAAAGTTATCGCAGGTTCCAGAAAAGTGTGACAGACAGACTGACAGACTGACGGACGGACGGACAGAGTGCAAACCATAGGCCCATCCGGTGAAACCGGTAGGGGACAATAAAATAAGGGTCAAGCATCTAAATCCATAATTGAATTATAAACTGACAGTAAGTAATCGTCAATAAAGATAAGATAATCTTGTATTATAGTGACATGTGTTAACGTACAGGGTATTTACAGACATATATACAATGCATAAAAGTACCCGGCCTAATAAGCCTATGAGTCACCTTAACAGTGTAAAATATAACGTGATCATAATTATACAAACGAGAATAAAATATTTGAGCAACATACTGAGTTCAATGAATAAGTTAGCATCTTCTATATAATATATTTATCTTTAGAGTAAAAAAATAATTCATGTTTATCAAAGTTAGATATATAAGAATAATATCAGTAGTAGTACAATTATCCAATTAAGAAGGCATATTTCTGAAAAATATGTAATGCGTAGTTGATACTTAGAAGTCATTTACATAATTATATTATTTTGAGGTTTAAACTGACACAACGGCATACAACAGATATTTTTACTTATATAACATACTACTTCTGATATAAAAAGCATTAACAACAAATTTCTAAGTGAAATTTAACCAAGGGAACTAATTTATCTTTATTTGATCGACATGTAGTATATTCTTCAGAGTTCAACATATTATATTTCCAAATATAACTGATCTGGTGTTCTCATAAAGAGCACATTCAACAAGAAAATGAGTTTCATCTTCGATCAGTCCACTATGACACAGCATACACCGTCTTTGCTCGGGGGCTTCACCCACATACCTTCGATCCGGTCTCAACCCTAAGTGGCAGAATTCCGGTTCTGAATTGCGCAAATAAAGCGCGTTCATTTCTTTTTAAGTTCAGTGTAAGATATTCTTCACAGACAAATTCAGTTTTGAAGGTTCTATTCAATATTTTGTTGAAAACTCTGATTTATATTCAATATTTTGATAATTTCCTACCTAATCAATATTTCACAAATTTATACCATGTTATACCAACCTTATAATAGTTGGTCTTCTAAGAAAAGGAGGGAGATGTTCTATTATGAAACAGACAATATCTACCACCATTTGTATAGTGAAATAGACCATAGCTTCCAGCCATGTTAACTCGGTACCCTGTTTTTGATGCCGCACTTTTATATTAAACTTCCTAGTGGTTACACGTGTTTTGTTGCTATTTGCTGGTCAGCTATCTAGTACAATATTTATATAAACTGATATAGGGCATCCGGTTTTGTTACATATAGGGTGTTCAATTCTAATTTCTTTAATTTAACTTGGTGCCATAGTGTTTGACCCCATATAACCAAGTTTCGAACATGATAGGGGAAAACTAGTCTGGTCGATTTTCATAAACGTTGGAAATGATTTGACATCTACAGTGTCCACAATGTAAATGTCGACAAGGCACGACCGAAAACAAACGACGGACAGAAGTTGATCACAAAAGCACACTAGGAGCATATTAAGCTCAGGTGTGCTAAAACGGCATATACATATGTCAATGTAAAAAACAAACGTTAGGAAGTTTGCTTTGCATGATGGAGACATAGATAATTAAGATGTTTAATAAAACACCTGAGAAAATACATTTAAAATACATGTGTTCATGTTACCGAACAGTTTCAATTCTTGTATTTGTTTATATTTTACTATTCTACTTGACCATTTGGAAAAATATGAATATCTCTCTCTGCTTTTTTGTCTAAGAATATATGTAAAATGATCTAAATCAAAAGACGATAGTAAGCTATGATTTACCTCTGATATATTGGTTTGTGAAACCATTTGCTTATGTCTATTTTATCTCTGAAATATTAACTCATAATAGGTCAGTCAACTCAGACTTTGACAAAAGAGTAACAACTAGTCAACTATCTCAAAAATGTATATGGACAATAATACAGGGCACCATCAATTCATTTTCCTTCCTAAGTACACATTAGGAATTCTTTTCGACCCAAACTTCTGCCACATTTAACATTACTGATATTTTTTATTCATCACAGGAAGAAACCTTAGTTTCATGTAATCCTTTTCCTTTTTAAAATACCTGCTTATGTTTGCACTTTTTGCTTGTTCTGTCTCGATGCGATTGAGTTGCAATTCAGATAATTGTACTTATAATTGAGAATATCATATAGAGAAAGCGACAGAACACCCTGTTTGAGTGCACAGTCCAAACATAAAAGTCTGTCGGGTACTTCAAACATTTTTTTCAAACTAAATTGTCCCCTACAAGCTGAACATACAAATACATTTGAAGGAAATTTGTCTGTTTCTAACCTAGTTAAATTAACACTCGTCCGTTTCCCAACTTAGATCCCAGACAATGAACGTGTTATTCTCTTGCTATTTGCACGATTGTTTTTTTTTGGTGAAATTAACACTCTTCTGTTCCCTAGCTATGATCCCAAACTTTGAGTGCGTTACTCTCGTGTTATTTGTTCTGATGTTGAGTAACATCAATACTTTTACTTGAAATCTTCCTTGTTCCTGGCAAAAATGTTGCACTTTCAGCAGGAGTGGAAACTGGCAAACATGTATTTACAAACTTCTGCATAAGTCTGACAACAGCATCTTCCTTTTCTTTCTCAGATGCATCAATAATAACATCACCTGTTTTCACAGCAGCGTTTTGTCTTTCTAATTCGATGCATTATCTTCAGCTCTACCATGCAGTTCCGAAACAATCTCCGGATCACTGGTGAGACTTTCCGAAGAAGACAACAACAAGAGGGTCATGGGCCCTAAGGCGCTCACCTGAGAGCCAAAGTAACTAGAATATTTTGGAAAAATGGAACTAGACTATTCTGGAAAAATGCAAGCTGCTTCGTGAAGATTGAACCAAAAAAAGTGACTTTTTAACATGTTTGTTTTTATATTTGACCTAGTGACCTAGTTTTTGAGCTAATATGACCCAGTTTCAATCTCTGCCACTTTTTCATTGGGACAAATGTTCTGACCAAGTTTCATAAAGATTGGCCAATAAATATCAAGTTTTCACTATAGCCATATAAGGACAAGTGCCCCCCACCCGACGGCAATGTTTTTCAACACACCATAACCATTTACAAACTCAGCCAAGCTATTGTTAGAACAAATATTCTGATAAAGTTTCATAAAGATTGTATAATAAATGTGACTTCTAGAGTGTTAACAAGGTTTTAGTATATAGCCATATACGGAAAAATGCCACGCCCCCTTGCGGCCATATTTTTCAACGGATATCAACAATTTTCGAACTCAGCCTAGATATCATTAGTACAAATATTCTGACCAAGTTTCATGAGCATTGGACCAAAAATGTGACTTCTAGAGTGTTAACAAGGTTTTACTATAGCCATATAAGGAAAACTGCCCCGCCCCCTGGCGGCCATGTTTTTCAACAGACCATAACTATTTTCGAACTGATCCAAGATATCATTAGAAAAAATGTTCTGACCAAGTTTCATGAAGATTGTACAATAAATGTGAGTTCTAGAGTGTTAAAAAGGTTTTACTATAGCCATATTAGGAAAACTGCCCCGCCCCCTGGCGGCCATGTTTTTCAACAGACCAGAACCATTTTCGAACTCATCCAAGATATAATTAGAATAAATGTTTTGACTAAGTTTCATTAAGATTGGACAATAAATGTGACTCCTAGAGTGTTAACAAGGTTTTACTATACAGTAAAGCCATATAAGGAAAACTGCCCCGCCCCCTTGCGGCCATGTTTTTCATCCAACCGCAACCATTTTTGAACTCGTCCAAGATATTATTGGGACACATGTTCTGACCAAGTTTCATGAAGATTGGACTTAAAATGTGACTTCTAGAGTGTTAACAAGGTTTTACTATAGCCATATAAGGAAAACTGCCACGCCCCCTGGCTGCCATGTTTTTCAACCGACCAGAACCATTTTCGAATCTGTCCAAGATATTATTGGGACGCATGTTCTGACTAAGTTTAATGAAGATTGGACAATAAATGTGGCCTCTTGAGTGTTAACAAGGTAAAAGTTGACGCCGCACGCCGGACAAAAGGCAATCACAATAGCTCACCATGAGAATTGAGAAGATTATACAAAGACTGTGATAAAAAACCCATCTTTAGAGCACAATCTGTGCATACACGCGTGTCAGATTTCTCGTACATCTTTGTTAAAGGGAATTCTTCAGCACAGCTTGAACATTTAAAGGTATTGGAAATGAGTTTGTCTAAGTGAAAAGTATGGCTATTGTGAATATAATACGGCGTAATGTGTTTGCCCTGTTGCTGCTTTCTGCAATCTTCAGCTTTATTCTGCAGTTTGGTTAATTTTACACTAGTAATACTTCCGGTGCTGCCTGCAGAAGAAAACATGTGCCAAGTATGGTTGTACTTTCTTTTATACGGCGTAGGATTTTGTTTGCCCTGTTTCTGCTTTGGTACATTTTTCAGCTGCTTAGCTTTGTTATTTATGCCAGCGGAATTAAACACTTTTAATACTTCCATGCATGAAATGGCTGCTTGCGATTCATCTTTTAAATCAGTCCCAGCACTTTTCAAAAGTTTCTCGTCTTGGATTGCCTCTGTTTGGGAACCATTTGTTGGTGTTTGCTTTACCAACCTTGTTATTTCACAATTATTTGCAGTTAAACTGTTCCTTTTCCTATTGTATCGTGAGGGTCCTGTCAAGAGTGCTGCATTTGCAGCAGAAGTGGAAACTGGCCAACAGCTATTTGCAAACATCTGTATCGGTCTTACACCAACAACTTCCTTTTCTATCTCACTTGAAATCTCAGCTTTTATTTTCTCACCGCACTTGATTGCAGAACAATCTTCAGCTTTATACTGTAGTTTGGTTAACACCTCTGGTACACTAGTAATACTTCCGGTGCTGCCTGCAGAAGAAAGAAAATACTAGGACACACATAATAAGACAAAGTTATGTTATTTGCAATACATGAGTATTAGCCACCACAGAACCATGTATGAATTAATGAAAGTTCATTATATTCGTCTTGAAGTTAAATTAAGTACCAGCTATAGATATAGTCATTTTGTCAATTTAATCTAGAAAATTTAGAAATTTAACAAAACGTGGTTCATTCAAAGTGGTTGTTAGATTCATATGGTCTGGGTTGTATGCTACCAATATTACGTTTAATTAATGTTTCTTTTGTTCGTTTAGTTGGATTTTCGCAGTATTCAACGGTACTAGTATGTCCATTATAACACGGCAGTCAATTTAAAAAAAAAACTCGCTCTTGATTTAGCTGGTTAACCAGTACTTAGTCCACATACTTATTGCAGTAACTACAACTGCCCTACTTGAATCGGAGGTAAGGATAAATGGCTGTTCAAAGGATTCCATGACCAATCCCTACAAACATTATGAGTCTGAGCTGGGGATATAACCCTAAATCTTCGGTAATAAAAAGTCCAGCCTCTACCAACTGAGCTGGCGGGCCAAGTTAATATGAATGAGATCTTATTTACCTCCAGGAAAGGTTTCGTCACAACTTTGAATTTCCAACCAGTCATCATTTTCACTGTCAAAATCTGCAGCAGAAGTGGAAACTGGCCAACAGCTATTTTCAAACATCTGTATCGGTCTTACACCAACAACTTCCTTTTCTATCTCACTTGCACCCTCAGTTTTTGTTTTCTCACCGCACTTGATTGCAGAGCAATCTTCAGCTTTATACTGTAGTTTGGTCAACACCTCTGGTACACTAGTAATACTTCCGGTGCTGCCTGCAGAAGAAAAAAAATACTAGGACACACATTACAACAAAGTTATGTTATTTGCAATACATGATTATTAGCCTACCACAGAACCATGTATGAATTAATGAAAGCTCATTATATTCGTCTTGAAGTTAAATTAAGTACCAGCTAAAGATATATTCATTCAGTCAATTTAAACTAGAAAATTAAGAAATTTAACAAAACGAGGTTCATTCAAAGTGGTTGTTAGATTCATATGGTCTGGGTTGTACATGTATGCTAACAATATTACGTTTTATTAGCGTTTTTTGTTTGTTTAGTTGGATTTTCGCAGTACTCAACGGTATTTCCATCATAACACGGCGGTCAATTAAAAAACTCGCTCTTGAGTTAGCTGGTTAAGCAGAACTTAGTCCACATACTTATTCCAGTAACTGACAACTGCCCTACTTGAATCAGAGGTAAGGATATATGGCTGTTCAAAGGATTCCATGACCAATCCCTACAAACATTACGAGTCTGAGCTGGGGATATAACCTCAATCTTCGGTAATAAATAGTCCAGCCTCTACCAACTGAGCTGGCGGGCCAAGTTAATATGAATGAGATCTTATTTACCTCCAGGAAAGGTTTCGTCACAACTTTGAATTTCCAACCAGTCATCATTTTCACTGTCAAAATCTGCAGCAGAAGTGGAAACTGGCCAACAGCTATTTGCAAACATCTGTATCGGTCTTACACCAACAACTTCCTTTTCTATCTCACTTGCACTCTCAGCTTTTGTTTTCTCACCGCACTTGATTGCAGAGCAATCTTCAGCTTTATACTGTAGTTTTGTTGACACCTCTCGTACACAAGTAATACTTCCGGTACTGCCTGCAGAAGAAAGAAATACTTGGACACACATAAAAAGATAAAGTTATGTTATTTGCAATACATGAGTACAAGCCTACCACAGAACCATGTATGAATTAATGGAAGTTCATTATATTCGTCTTGAAGTAAAATTAAGTACCAGCTAAAGATATATTCATTCTTTCAATTTTAATCTAGAAAATTTAGAAATTTTACAAAACGTGGTTCATTCAAACTGTTTGTTAGATTCATATGGTCTGGGTTGAATGCTAACAATATAACGTTTTATTAAAGTTTTGTGTTCGTTTAGTTGGATTTTCGCAGTATTCAACAGTATTTCCACCATACCACGGCAGTCAATTACAAAACTTGCTCTCGTAAAATCTTCGGTAATAAATAGTCCAGCCTCTACCAACTGAGCTGGCGGGCCAAGTTAATATGAATGAGATCTTATTTACCTCCAGGAAAGATTTCGTCACAACTTTGAATTTCCAACCAGTCATCATTTTCACTGTCAAAATCTGTGTCGTCTTCTAGTAAATCAGCATGGCTGTCTTCCTTATCTGCAAACAAACCAACACAATCAATTCACTGACCTTTAATGATCAATCTTGGTATTTTAAAGGCATTGCAAACATGATTGAAATTGGTTTTACTATAGCAACACATTAAGGTTTTTGTGCTGCGAAGGTTGGGAAGAAAGTATAAGTGGAATCTAAAACGTTTCAGTCACATACCAATAGTTAATGCTGACATTTCAGTTCCGTTGTTGCTGTAACTCCAGCTGCCATCTGGCCTAAACTCCACCTCAGTGACACATGGTGGTACCTTCTTGAGAATATGCAGAAACAGCCTGCATAGGGAGAGAATATACACTATGAACAATGGACTGCTAGTCAAATCCAGAAACAAAGAACAGAATTTTGATATCTGACAGTCTTTAAAAAACAAACATGTCAGAGCAATTTCAACTTACACGACTGCAGTTATGAATGAGAAGCATTCAATTTACATAAAACTACACAACAGCAAATATGCCTCAGAGAATGATATTTTAAATATATCTGGCCAGAACATCAAAAGGTTCAGTACACAGAACTCTTAATTAACCTATCAACAAAACTGCATAAATAAGGTAAACTATTGAGTATAGTGCCTGGATAAAATTAAAAAATGAAAGTTTAAAACCTGCCCATAGCAACCAATGTCTGAGTAGGATTAATTTACATATTTACCCTTTAAAACATCTGAGTAAACTGTATTATACATACTTGTCTACAACTACAACAATATTTGAGTATGGCGCCTTGCATATGAAACACTTCTTGCCCTCGTTCATTCTGATCATTCTGATCAGAGTACAGAGTAGCATTAATAAACTTACTTGTCAACAACAATATTTGAGTATGGTGTCTGGCAGATTAAACACTTCTTGACAGATTTGCCCTCGTTCATTTTGAATAGCGTCTCAGCCTCCATACACATAATGTGGGAGCATCTGTCACCTCGACATGGCGTCACCAGGCGGCTCTGTCCTATCTAGGAATGGATACAAGAACTTACATAAAAAAATTGTCAACCTCAGAATAAACACGCAAATTATTATATTAAGCAGGTTAATTTGAGCACCCTTTTTGTTTACTAAGCATTTAAATGCTCATTTTAAGCAGAACATCACTTGTAATTTAATTTCATTTTCTTTTAAGTATTTCCTTGGATTTCATTTTCGACTTTCCGAGTGGCATCTCATAAAGAATGCAGTGTTCAATCATTGCAACATAAACAGAAAGACAAATTTAAACTGATGCCATTATTAACAAAACAAGAGCTCCGCGGTCGGAGACAGATGCCCCCCCCCCCTAAAACAGGGCCTTGACACAGGATTTTTTGCAACAAAACTGACCATAAGAGTGAAGCTTATCATATTAGGGTGACACTTAAATAAGTTTCAAGTTGAAACAGAATTATGCACTTCTGTTAAATCATCGTTATAGTAAATGGGTTGAGAATATTATAGTATTATAACTAGTGATGTCAGGATGATCGAATACAATCGATTAATCATTGTTGGATGGGAAAGTCAGTGATAATCCATTCTCTTTCCGGAAAATGAATGTCGCTGATTTAGTAGATATTCATTGAAAAGACTGAAATTGAGATAAACTCAGTCGGCAGTCAGTGGTTAGCATCTGTGTTCATTTATTACACAGTTTAAAACACTTCCCTTTGTTTATATTTGTTTAAAACGATTTTCACACTTAATGTGACAGTGACCTTGACCTTTGACCTAGTGACCCCAATTTCAATAAGGGCCAGTCTACTGTTTAAGGCCTATGCACATGGGAAATATTAAGCCAATCTGTCCCTCCGTTCACAATTATTGATCGGTAACAATTTTCACTCTTGGTGTGACAGTTACCTTGACCTTTGACCTAGTGACCCCAATTTCAATAGGGGTCATCTACTGGCAAAGGCCAATGCACATGGGAAGTATCAAGCCAATTGGTCAATCCGTTCACAAGTTATTGATTGGAAATGAACTTGTCTCCCGACAGACATCCAGCAAAACAAGATGTGTTTGTGAAACACTATGTCCACTTTTGAGCGATTTTGACCCATAAATTTGACCTTTGACCTTGAAGGATGACCTTGACCTTTCACCACTCAAAATGTGCAGCTCCATGAGAAACACATGCATGCCAAATATCAAGTTGCTATCTTCAATATTGAAAAAGTTATGGCCAATGTTAAAGTTGGGCCAAACCAACAGACCAACAGACAGGGCAAAAACAATATGTTCCCCAGTATATACTGGTGGACATAACAATATACCCCCTCTTCTTCGAAGGGGGCATAATAAAGAACAAAAGACCCAAAATGGTGACTTCTGGTACAGATTCCGACCATTAAATAATTTTGTCTGAAGGTGAAAAAAGATCTAAACATCGCTACTGGTAATGAATTCTCTTACAAATGGAACAAGTTAAGCCTATCCCAAATAACTATCAACTAGATCAATGCTTTGAAGCAAGTAATTAAGAAACAATTCATCCCCTCATGGCATGCCTGTAATTATTAAACCAGCTGCATCATGCACATATTTGACGTTAAGTGTCAGCTTGACCAAGGGGCAAATGACTTGCATGTGATATTCTTATGGTAGCTTATTTTAAAACTTGCATGATGAATGATAAAGTTGCAGTCCGCACAAACTGCAGAATGCTCAAATGAGATATTTGACCATAAAGTTTGATCTTGACCATTGGGGTAGGAGACAGGACATACAGACAACAAGCCATCTGCACATGGTGAACACTTATGGTAAGTTATTTTAAAATTGCATGATGAATGATGCAGTTGCTGTCTGGACAAGGTGTTTAATAATCAAATTTGACCTTTGACCTCTTTTACCTTCAACAGTGATCTTGACCTTTGAGGGAGGGGGAAATGAGTTACACACAACACGTTACCGTATTGGGAACATTTGTGGTGTGTTATTTAACAAAAAACATCGGAGACGGCTGATGCTCCCCAAAGGATTTTTTTATCACAATATTGCACTATATATTCAGATAAAAGGAAACGTCTTGAGGGGCATAACTTTGGACAAAATTATACGATGGATGGTTTAGCAACTTAAAAATTTCAAAGGGCCATAACTCTCCAAATAAATCATCTAACCAGAACCCACTAATAACATGCGCATCTCCTCAAGGAAGTTAAGCTTCCCATAAAGCTTCATTAAATTCAAGTCAGGAGTTGGGGAGAAATAGCCGGGACAAGAATTGCACTATATGTACAGTTTATAAAAAATTTCAAAGGGCCATTACTCTGTGAAAAATCATCCGACCATAACCGGCTGATAATATGCACATCTTCTGTTGGTAGTGAAGCTTCCCATGAAGTGTCATTGAATTCCCGTAATAAGTTGCTGAGAAATAGCTCGGACAAGAATTGCACTATATGTACAATGGAAAATTTCAAAGGGCCATAACTCTGTAAAAAATCATCCGACCAGAACCGGCTGATAATATGCACCCATAGAATTCCCGTAATAAGTTGCTGAGAAATAGCTCGGACAAGAATTGCACTATATGTACAATGGAAAATTTCAAAGGGCCATAACTCTGTAAAAAATCATCCGACCAGAACCGGCTGATAATATGCACATCTCCTCTTGGTAGTGAAGCTTCCCATAAAGTTTCATTGAATTCCGGTCATTAGTTGCTGAGAAATAGCCCGGACAAGAATTGCACTATATGTACAGTTAATGAAAAAATTCAAAGGGCCATAACTCTGTGAGAAATCATCCGACCAGAACTCGCTGATAATATGCACATCTCCTCTTGGTAGTGAAGCTTCCCATAAAGTTTCATTGAATTCAGAACATTGGTTGCTGAGAAATAGCCCGGTCAAAAATCCGGACGCCGTACAGACGAAGCCCGGACTATATGCTCCCCCAAAATTTTTTGGGGGAGCATAATAATTGCATAATGCATTACAAAGTTTCAAGCTGTCTTAGTGCTTATGTGACATTTGACCTTCAAGTGTGACCTTGACTGTTGAGGAAGGGAGATTGGTGTTTTCATGATACATCATCTTATGATGGTAGTCATTTGTGGTAAGTTATTTCAAAAATGTATGTTAAATGCAAAAGTTACTGACGCACATATGTGTGCACAAACATAAATTTGACTATTGTGACTGATATATTGTGCTTGCTGCGAGTGAGCTCGACGATAAAACTAACTGACCCCTCTTGGTACAAAACCTCGGATGAAACATTTATATATCACATGTACACCAAAATAAACAAGCATTTCCTGGGTGTGAAAAACGGTAATGTGACTCTTACCGGACAAATAAGTTTTGCTTTGAAGCCGGTCGACTGGACACCATTGGAGTCTGACTGCATCTTGTCCTGGACTAAAATATGACAGATAAAAAGCACCGTTTTGAGTGTCCACTTATTTTGCAAGTACTGCATTTTAATTCCAGTTTTTGCAATGCACTTGTTTTCTGGTGTGAAAAAACACAATCCCAGCAACATAGTGTAAGATATTAGTCAACCCTTTCCCTGCCTGAAGCAAAGTGAAAAATGACTGCATAAAACCAGAACAGCCTGCGAGTAACTCGAAGACTGCTGAGGTTGTATTCTGTTTGCGGCTCATCAGTATCTTAATGTAAAAAAATGAAGACTTTAAACGATGAAACTAGTAAGAAGGGTCTAAAATTAAATTAGATTTTCTAAGCGACTACACACGCATCAAAGTGGATATCTGAGTGGTAAAGTGTTAATGAAATACTACCTATGCAAGACTGAAAAAAGATAGTAAATAAAACGAGAGCTTGCCACAATAATCGAGACCTAAAATAACCTCTGACGCAGCATGTCAAAATATACAGCAAGTTGATTCTATAAAAAAATATTTTCAGTTTGGCAAAGCCGTTTTTTCTAACAGACGCATGTTTTTAAAACACTCAGTACAGGACAACTATACCGCGCTGTACAGCACAACTTGTTTCAACTAAAAAGATTTGTACAGCTATTTTTGCTATATAAGTGTATATAAATCGTAAGACCCCAAGGGTGTGCACATTTATCACACTAAAGGGATGATTTCATCAAATATTTTGAAAGACAACAATGCAATGTTACATACCCGTGGGCCTTGTGTTACAAGAGGAAATGCGAGGCACACTTTGCAGGGGACTACTTTATAATGTTACATATCAAATATTACGTGTTTTGTTTAAATGAAAGTTGTTTTGCTAATCGTTCATCTGTCAACAATCATGATGTAATAGAATGTTTGAGTTGAAAAAGGAGAATAACCTTTTAACATAGCATGATAAAAATCGCACATGCATAACTTAATATCATGAGGAACAACCCCTGAAAGTTGAGTTGTTCATTGAAATGTGTAGGAGAACGCCTCTGTTTAAGGTGTGATCTACAGACAGATGGATGAAAGAATGAATGGATGACACGACGAATGGACGGAAAGACATCAATGGCAATTCCAGTATAGCCTCCTTACTATATACTTAGGGGTATGATTATGCTTACTGTAATGCCTAGCCTCTTCAATACCCGGCATGTCCTTTCGTAGTCGTTGAACAATTGATCTCACTTCAAGGCGCTTTACCACTGTTATGAACATGCAATATTTCTGAAATAAATGAAACATGAAACAGATACTGTTGTACCTGGAACATAATTGAATGCAATACTAGTGGTTCATATATCGAATTGCTTTTTATGTTTTATATACACTTAAATGTTTTTGTGAATATCTCTAGGAAAGTGTAAGGTCATAAGTCAAGACTGTAATTTTAATCAATTTTTTAAAATCTTGACTTATCAATGAGTTTTCACGGTACAGTACATAAATGCAACAATAATGCATACCTTTATTTCCATAGGGCTAAACTCCACTGTAATTATGTTTTTTTGTTGGTGACCCAGAAGGCATTCTTTGGTGATGTCTAATGGTCTGTGCACATTGGATTGCTCACCATTAGCCTTCTGCAAACACAAATTTGTATCCATCAATAGAAAGAACATAGAGCACAGGTAATATTTTCACTGAATGTGCATTTACCAGTTATGCAAGGTTCCTTAAATGAAACAATTTTTATCATAGACAACCTGGGGCAATCCTATAAGATTGTATCATATTGTCCAAGTTTGATACCTGATCTAGAAATAATATCAGACGGAGAGCAAATGGTGAACTTGACCAAAATAACCCCAGCGGAACATAGGCTATAGCAATTGAAACAAGAGCTTGTCACAGTGGTGCCAAATCCCTGCCAAAATGTGTTTGCTTGCATGAGAACATTTGTTTTAGAGAGAATAATATTTGTAAAACATGGACCTGTGTCATCTATTTATATTTCAAGGATCAATTAGTAATATAGTGTTAGAGTTATGCTGTAGAGAATAAAACATATGGAAATGAAAAAAGGGAGGTAAATAAAAAAGAAGTCTATAAACAGTTACTGTTCTTGATCACTGTATTTTTCCTTAAACTCATCCATTCATTTTACAGTGAATACTTCAGTGTTCAAATTAACATATTTTTGTAAAATAAGATAAAGGGAGATATTAAAAATTGAAAAGCTAAAATATTTACTATTAAGTAAATTAAATATAATTTAAAATTATAAATAAATAAATAAATAATTAAAAAAACAACAAGATGTGTATGTGAAACACTATGTTCCCTTTTGAGCGATTTTGACCCATATATTTGACCTTTGACTTTGAAGGATGACCTTGACCTTTCACCACTCAAAATGTGCAGCTCCATGAGATACACATGCATGCCAAATATAAAATTGCTATCTTCAATATTGCAAAAGTTATGGCCAATGTTAAAGTTTTCGGACTGACAGACGGACTGACAGTTCAACTGCTATATGCCACCTTACCGGGGGCATAAAAAACATTAATTAATTGTCAAAGTTTAATTCGGCAAAAGTAAAATGCTTTCTCAACTATGAAATATTTTTAGTTTGAAACTGATATCTCAGAAAAAAAACGTTAAATCTCAAATCCCACAACGGCCGAACTGTTTCTTAAAATCTGTACCTGCCCACATGTAAACATATGCTCCCCGAGCCGAATCACACAATCCGGTACACAGTCCTTGCACGGGCGTAGTGGCGAGTCATACTCACAAAACCTGCAAAATGTTTTGGGAAAACGAGACCTAATGCATGTGCGTAAAATGTCGTCCTAGATTAGCCGGTGAAGTCGGCACAGGGACAACACTTTCCACTGTAACTGGATTTTTGCTAAGAAGAGACATGCGTTAAACGAAAAATACCATAAAAGCGGAAAGTATGACTCTTTATGCACATGCACTGGAACTTTTGAACTGAAATTATGTGAATATTTGCAACATTCACAGACATTGACTTAACAAATTTGACCAAGCATGCCCAACCTAAAAATGTCTTTCACTTGGAATCAAGTCACCTATATAAGCCACGTAATGCGAAAATGGGTATTATGACATATGCATCCAGCATTGCTTAAGAAAAGCAAAACTGGTCATGAGCTACCTAGTGCGCTAATGAGACCGCAAGACATTGTGTGACTTTATAGCAGACAGGGTAGCTCCTGACCAGACTGCACAGAAGATTTGAAATAACAAATGTTTACCTACTTAAGACACTGTGTCACGCAATACAACCATGTAGTATGCTTCAAGGCAAAGGTAAATCATTGAGGTCAAAGGTCACGTTAAGTGGTTATTGTCTAAAAGGGCTTGTGCGGACTGTAACTTCCTTATGGATTAAAGATTTCAGAATATTTAAGCACAAATGATCACCTAAATTAGCTGGTGAGCTATGCTAAAAAATATGTGCCTACCTTCGAGGTCAAAGTCAGGACTTGCGAGTAAAGGTTAAAATACAGAGCTTTATTGTAAAAAAAAAGTTTGTCTTGAATGTAACTTCCCCATGCATTGAAGAATTTGGATGAAACACAAATTTTCGCCTATATACACTGTATTATTGCACAAACAATTTGGCTATTTCAAGGTCAAGGTCAAAGTTTGAGAAGATAAAAATACAGAGTTTGATTGTACAGACTTAAAATTACTCATGCACTCAAGGATTTTAAAATAAAAATGTTCACCAAAATAAGACTATATTTAACTCTCAGGCAATCTTCAAGGTCAAAATTACACTTTAAGGTCAAAGATAAAAAACAACACTGTATTGTCAGAAAAGGCCTCGTTTGCTCTATTACTTGACCATGCTTCTAAGGATTTTAAAATAATCTGATCACCTAAACAACATGGTGTGCAATGCAAAATGAAAACATGGCTACCTCAGAGGTGAAGGTTAAACCTTGTAATCAATGAAGACTTTATGGTCAAAATAGGGCCTTTTCGCTCAATGAATGGACCATGTATTGAATTTATTAAAAATGGAAAAATACAGTGCCTTAATTAATAGCAGATTCTGATGAAGAGAACATTACACACAAGTGTGATTATTTTAATTTGCGTGGGACAACATTAAGCTTACAAAGCAGAGAGTGGCATGATTATTATAATTTGCGTGGGACAACATTAAGCTTACAAAGCAGAGAGTGACATGCTTATTATAATTTGTGTGGGACAACATTAAGCTTACAAAGCAGAGAGTGACATGATTATTATAATTTGTGTGGGACAACATTAAGCTTACAAAGCAGAGAGTGACATGCTTATTATAATTTGAGTGGGACAACATTTAGCTTACAAAGCAGAGCGTGGCAGAGTTTTTCTTGACTTGTTAATGGAAAAAAACAGAACTTTAGTGCATCAAGGATAAACTGTTATCAAAAATAACAATAAGAAAACTTGCCTTAAATGAATCTCTACATTACTTATTCCTTTCCTGTCCCTGAAAATAAACCAAAATATTAATGTCATCGCAAATATCAATAAAATTACTAAACTTGTGCTTATTTTAAAAGTTTATATAGACAAGAGGACCATAATCACTGCAAATGACCTCAACCGAAGTAGTTCGTTAATACTAATCAGGGCTCGCGCTAGGGGGGCGACGTGAGCGAAAAAGTCACTTTCTTACGCCAAACTTCGCCCAAAATTTAAGAAATTGTAGATAAGAAGTGACTTCCAGTCTCCCTCTTACCGGAATTTGTTTACATCAGGTTTTCTCGATGTCAAGGTCTGATTCAATTTTGAGGTTAAGTAACTTAACCTAAAGACCAAGTTTTTAAACCCAAATCGAAGCATTTCATGCTCAAGTTAACTAAAACAAAAACAGTTATGCCTGTAAGCTAGCATATTTTTCTAACAAATTAAATAATTTTTGGGAATTTTGGAAGGGTCACACATTAAACATTTATTTGAAATCCTTTGTTAAGTTAATCTAATCATTCTTTACTGACAATATGTTTCTGTCAATAACAAAAACAGACAAACATATGAATGTGGCATTTCTCCATACTTACTTTGACATCTGTATCATCTTGGTCATTGCTGAACCAATAAAGAAATGCTTCATGCACGTACCAAATCTGTGTTTGGGAGCTGGAAAAAAAAGGAAGACTGCATAAGAGGCATATTTGGAACAAGACATGTGTTAGTCAGAAACACGATGCACCCTACTGCGCCGCTTTGAATTAAAAAAAAAATTGTTTGATTATATCCCTTTAAAAATTATAACTTCCCTTGTGAAAATGATCTGTACCTGCCAAATGATAAATAGAAATTATCTCCCTTTAAAACTTTTTCTTTCCCTTGGATTTTCGTTTTCTACATTTGACCTAGAAGGATGACCTTGACCTTTCAGCACTTAATATGTGCAGCTTCATGAGATACACATGCATGCCAAATATCAAGTTGCTATCTTCAATATTGCAAAAGTTATGGCCAATGTTAAAGTTTTTGGATGGAAACACAGACGGACCGACAGTTCAAGTGCTATATGCCACCCTACCGGGGGGCATAAAAAGACACATAACAAAAGTCATATAAAGAAAAATCATAATCATTTGTTGATTTCATGGGCATGACCGATCCACAAATTTAAGATCCCAACAAATAATTATGCCCAAAGTTTAAAGACCGAATTACAGAAGGAATGAAACAAAAAAACACTATGATAGTTGCACAATCCAGATATATCCAGATACTACAAAAAGGGGAGTACATTACATTACACCATGTACTTAGCCGACGCTTGACATTTCCAGTAAAAAGCTCATGCAGTGAAACTGTATAGATACCATGTACCATCAACTTCGTTTAAGTAGAATAGTAATTATTAGCCCCAATTGTTAACACCCTTCATAGCCAGTGTTTATTGTGTTTTTCAGGGCTTTTGCACTTTTAACAGCAAACACACGGCGGATCAAAGACATTAAATGCAATTTAAAGATATCATCTGATTGAAATAGTTTCTGCCATTTTATTAGATGAAAACATATTTTTTTTGTATTTGGTTGATTGTGTTTAACTAGATTTACTTGTATCTAGATTCAATTGAATCAATTTTAATTTGTAAAAATTAATTGACATATTATTTTCTGGTATACTTTTAACTAAATGTATAGTTTTAATGCAACCATAACCAAAACAAACTTACTTTCTTGCATTCCCCATGTAATGGGATGTTTCACATCCATTGGTACTACAGACAGGATGTAGGTCAATGTTTTGTAGCCATCTTCTTCAACCATATAGTGGTCTGTAACCTCAAAGTTGCCATTTTCTGAAACATACAAATACATTTAATAAAACTAGAACTGTCATTGTCGTGCCTGAACAAGTGTTTGACCCAGCATGACCCATATTCGAACTTGACATAGACATCATATAGATACAACTTCTGACTAAGTTTGGTGAAGACTGGATGAAAACTACATGAATTAGAGAGCGGACAACATGCTGAATGTTTAAAACGCACTAAGTGACCCAGTGACCTAGTTTTTGACCCAGCACGACCCATATTAAATCTTGACCTAGACATTATTTACTTACAACTTCTGACCAAGTTTGGTGAAGATCGGATGAAAACAACTTGAGTAAGAGAGCGGACAACCAAAACGGACCGACAGACAGACCGACCAACACACAAGCTCACTCCTATATACCCCCCTAAACGTTTGTGGGGGTATAATAAACTATGCAAGTACCTAAGGTTTCAACTTACTTTAAGATTAATACTGAGAAATTGAAAATTAGTTCAAAAAGTCAAGCTTACAAAAAATACTTTTTGAAGTAATATCATACCTTCTTGTATACTACAGTCTACACTGACTGTATGAAGTCCATGAAAGGGCAGTTTCACGGTGGCCATGGGTGACATATGTTTATCTTTCGATGCTACCACCCCGATCACATGAGCCACAGAAGTATCCCAGTACATTTGGGGAACGCAGTAATTGAAATTCGGTAATTCTGCCAGTTTCTGCCAGTCTCTCTTGTCCTTACGCGACACAAACACGATGTAAGAATTGACATCTTGATGTGTACCCTGGGAGTTCAATGGACGCTGCCAGGCCAACATCAGTCTTTTGTTGGCATAACTCAAGGACAAGTGGTTTGGTGGTTTTATTATGTCTGAAATAACAGATTCAAACATTTGAGCCACGATATGGGAAAGCTGGTCTTAATACATATGGATATAGTGTTGTCACAGATTAGCCTGTGCAGTCTGCACAGCCTAATCAGGGATGACACTTTCAGCTTGTATGGTATTTTTTGTTTAAAGGAAGTCTCTTCTTAGAAAAAATCCAGTTTGTGCGGAAAGTGTCTTTAAGATACTTTAAGCACATGCATTAAGCCCCATTTTCCCAGAGACAGACTCAGTCTCATTGTTATTTGAATATTTCATGCATACAGCCTGCTGTTATAGGACTGAGCCAGAATACAGTTTACAAATAAATTTACATTGTATTCACAAGACTGTCTACACTAAAATGATTTTCAGCAATTAAATGTGTCGTGTTCTGAGAAAACTGGGCATAATTCTTGTGCGTAAATTGTCATCCCAGATTAGCCTGTGCAGTCCGCACAGGCTTAAAAGGGACGAACATTTCTGATTTTATCGATTTTTGTGTTTAAATGATGTCTCTTCAAAGCAAAAATCCAGTTTAGGCGAAAAAAGTGTCGTCCCGGATTAGCCTGTGTGGGCTGCACAGGCTAATCTGGGACGACACTTTACGCACATGCATTATGCCCAGTTTTCTCAGAATGCGACACAAATATGTCTGACAACATAATTTAATGCAACACCCTTGGACAATGACCCGGAATTAATATTATCAGAATATAATATTATCATTTTCCACTTATCAGTGTAAGTACAGTAAAATAAATAATTTCAAATTAAAACATTAATATGCTAGCTCCTAAGTTAAAGTGCCTGCTTATTACTTGGGTGGACCAGGTTCAAACCCCCCTTGAAGATCAGGATTTTCACTCGAATGCTGACGAGGCTTAAACACGAACTGTTAATGAGTCTGATCTTGTGTAAGGGCTTATGGGCTATGCAGATGCTGTATCAGGGTTTTCGCTGCTGATTGTCATTGTCGCCCTTTGCGACAAAATTTCAAAAGTGACAACGACAATTTCAAAAGAGGCGATTAAAAAATTATTGTCTTGAAAATCCTAGACCAAAACATACTGCAAGTAAAACGCAAGCGGCTGAACATAAGCGACCAACTTACAAGCTGTAAGTTATATATAAAGCATTGATTAATGAGAACTTAAGCGACATACAGTCCAGTGTGCCTAACTGAAACCACTGAAGCCAGTAAGCGTTACAGAAGGTGTTTTTTACTGCAATTGTCAAGTTTTCAAAAGTTATGACAACAATTTCAAAAGAGGAGATTTTTAAAGTTGTTGTCTCCAGAATCCTATAACAAAATATGCTGCAAGTAAAACGCAAGCGGCCGAACATACGCGACCAAGCCTATAAGCTGTTAGTTATATATAAAGCATTGATTTATGAGAACTTGAGCTACATACAGTCCAGAGTGCCAAATTGAAACCACTGAAGCGTGTAAGTGTTACAGACGGATTTTTTTTACTGAAATTGTGAAGTCTGATGGGGCTCATTTTCAGATTAACAATCCCTTTATGATATAGAACACTCAATTATCTAGTNAGTTATGGCCCGGGCAAGCATTGTTCCGCCCGCCCACCTGCCTGCCCGCCTGCCGACATTCATCAATCTAATAACCAGTTTTTTCCTTCAGAAAACCTGGTTAAAAAGAATCGCATACGGATTACGCTGTCAAGCTTAATTGAAATCTGCCTCACTGTTCAGGAGATGAAGTCGTTAAAAAAAGTAAACGAACACACTCATGCACACACTGACAACGGAAAACACACAATTCACTAATTGAACAGTTTTGGTAACATTCAAATTCAAACTCAAGCCGAGTGTAATTGAATTACTTCATATGGTGAATAATTTTCTGATGAAAGGGTAAATAGATTAAGAAGTAAATTATTATTTGTATTGCTGAACAGAAAGAATAATACATAATGCTAATAGCTGAAGTAAACAATTTACCTTTAGTAGTCGCCTTGTTCTGTTACGTTCTCGTTCTCTTTCTCTTCTCCTTCTGTCCATAGTGTTTTTTTTTATAACGTCTTTAGTCTATAACATATTTTTTTTATTTTTCTTTAATAACATACAAAACTTAGTGCACTATCATGATGACCTGCTATCATCTGACTATTTAGGTGTCATGTCATGAAAAATGTTAACGAAACAGATTTTTAAGTTCAAGTTTTTAAATCTATATTTTTTGTTAATTGACAACAACATGATGCAAGTACTTATTTCATTATCATGTGACAAAGGATGTGTCCATAGCTTTACTAGAATTTTGTTGATTCAGAAGCATTGCAGACATTGCAGTTTTTCAAAGTCATCAGTTCAGAGATACAAATCTTCATATTTCAGCTTAACCATGAGTCAGTAATTGGCAAAAAGTGGACACCTTGTTTATCACTGGTTGTACAAATGCTATATGGAAGTGTACAATGTAGTTGTTAAATAACAAATATGTAGATAAAAGAACTTAAATATTGAAACCTCTGTTTGGTTGACATATTTTTTGACACAATAGAAGTCACATGATTGTGCACTATGCTATCAAAAGCAATGAAAACAATGGAAAGCATGTAGCATATTGTTAATTAAATAAGGATACATTTCAAACATGGTCCAATTATTACTTTTCTTTATGACGCTTGTTACTATTAAACGTTTCTTTATGGTAATAGTATTGTAGAGTGTATAGATCTGTCCAAAAATAAATAATGACACTGTAGCTGCACACTACTGATTAGCCTTCCCCAAGAAAGTTGAGAATAACGTATGTACAGTGAGTAGCTACTGTGTAATTATGTATTTATGACAGGTAATGAAAATTCTACAAGGTTATGAAAATTCTACAATATAAAGTTTAATTTGTGTCCATAACAATAATGACCAAGAAAAGAAAATGAAAAAATGAAAAAACATGGACAATGAGTATACCTAATGCAAAGTTTTTAAAATGATAATAAGCAAATGAAGATCACTACAGACAATACATGAGTAGCACTCATGCAGGGCTTGTGAGTGGCCTACATTAAGATAACAAGGAACTAAGGAAGTTAAAAAGAAAGGTGTGATTTATACTACTCAGTAACAAGATTATTGCCAAGCAATGCTGTCCCCTACCGGCTCAACCATTGTCAGATTTTTTTTTATATATTTGTTGCCATAACAACCAAATTTTTTGACATATGAACACAATGAAGTGACGTGCATAATGTCCATATTGCCATCTATCAATGTTTCAAGTTTCATGAAAAAATATGAAGAACTTTAAAAGTTATCGCAGGATCCAGAAAAGTGTGACTGACTGACAGACTGATGGACTGACAGACAGAGCACAAACCATAAGTCCCCTCCGGTGAAACCGGTAGGGGACAATAAACATAAACAAAGCACAATTATTCTTTAAGAATGTGATAAGTGGACACTGTTTAAACACTTCCTAAACAATAGTGTCCAAATACAAGTGTTCATTACTTGTTGGAACTCTCTCCTCGAAGTTAAAAAGAAAGGTATGATTCATACTACTCAGTAATAAACATAAACAAAGCACAATTCTTTCTTAAGAATGTGATAAGTGGACACTGTTTAAACACTTCCTAAACAATACTGTCCAAAATACAAGTGTTCATTCCTTGTTGGAACTCTCCTCCTCTTTATCATCCTGTGTAGGCAGCTTAGCGTCCTTGGTGGTTTCCTCACCCTCCTCTTCAAAGACATCTTCAAACATTGAGCTGTCTAGATCCTGGGAGCACTCCAACTCTTTTGCAACCATTTCCTTCTTCATGTCGGTGATCTGTTTACGTAGTTCATTATTCTCCCTGTGAAGTTGCACGTTATATTGCTCCATGGTGCTGACGTTTTGATTAATAGCGATGGAATAAAGAACAGCCTTTAACTTCAAGTCAAGGTCATCTTGTAATGACTTCAGGTTTCCAGCAAACCCTTCAAGTGAAGTTGCAGGCATGTTTGGCACTTTAGTTGAAAGTGCAGATGGAACATTGGATGAAGATGTTGATACATCAAGCGGAGACAGCTTAAAATTTTTAGCAGGAGATGGAATTGATGTTGATGATGGTGAAATTACTGGACCTGATGCCTTCTTGATATCTTGAGAACTCATTATTGATAGATTTACTGTTTATTTATTGTGGATTCACACACCTGGATTGATTTTGATTTACTGTTAATTTATTGTGGATTCTCAAAATAAAGTTGTTGATTCTGTTAAATGTGTTTATAAGTATGATACTGTAAAGTCAGACCAAGTACTTGAAATGAAATTAGGTCAATCCTTTCAATTAGACTTAGAAATGGTACAGTATACAATTAATGATACAAAATTAAATGTAAATATGATGCAAGGGTCATACTACTGTATACATGGGTATTGTATTGTGTCAAAGTAAGCATATTTGAAATTCCAGACATAACAATGCGCATATGTGAATGTTCGCAAAATTCCAGAAGTCTGCAATATTAACAATAACATGTTAAGAAATTTTGCAAATTGTAACAAAAGTCTAATGGATCAAGGTTTTCTACACTAGGTGATCAATCTTATGATTAGACAAGAGATGTGTTTGTCAGAAACACAATGCCTCCTAATGCGCCGCCTTTTTTTTTACCTTTGACCTTGAAAGATGACCTTGACCTTTCACTTCTCAAAATGTGCAGCTCGATGAGACACACATGCATGCCAAATATGAAGTTGCTATCTTC
>VMBQ01007520.1:0-40067 GCA_007657795.1 Dreissena rostriformis | reverse complement strand
ACAAGACCAATACTTAAGAATGATCAAATGGGAAAAGGTAACCTAGCACTGGCAGTAAATATGGGGCTCATTTACAGGTCAGATTTGGAATCTCTGCTGTAAAATGAGATTTTAAATGAATTAAAGGGAGGCAAATCTGTAATAAAAAGAACATGCATAAACCGTAGTTGTTTCCCTTGTTTGAACCATGCTAAATCCTTACAAGTTTGGAAAGAATTGGATGAAAAATTTGGACTTTATTGCATAAACACCATTTTCTCAATTCAAGGGGAGGTAATTCTGTACTTCATGGACCAATAATGCTCATTTTTTGTAGGGTTCGTGTCCTCATTGATATAAAGACACTGTGCAAATTTGGAAAGGATCGGACAAAAAATGTGGAAGATTTTTGAAAGTTTTCACAAAATAGGCAAAAACGAATAAACATGCAAAGTTCAACGAGCTCCTGCGGCCATGTTTTTTGACGAATCAAATTTCTTTGAACAACTTTTTCAGGGGAGCCTTCAAAGGTCATCCCTGTGAAATTTTTTGAAAATCTGATGAGCGGTTTCTGACAAGAAGATTTTTTAAGGTTTTTACCATATATGGTCATGGCGGCCATCTTGGTTATGTGATCAAATTTTTTTTAACAATTCTTTTGTCCCATGACCTAGGGATGCTCCACATGAAATTTAGTTGAAATTGGCTCAATGGTTTAGTAGAAGAAGATGTTTACAAATTGTTTACAGACGGACAGACGGACGGACAGACGGACGGACGGACGGACGGACGCCGGACGGTGAGTGATCACAATAGCTCACCCTGAGCTATCGCTCAGGTGAGCTAAAAACAAACCACTATTGTTCATATGAAAGTCGCTTGTTTAACCCTTTCCCACTCAGAATCAAATTGAAAATGACCTATGCAACCAGCATAAAACCAGAACAGACGGAGAGTAACTCGCAGTCTGTTCAGGTTTGATGTTATTTGACACGCGTCAGAATCTTGGGGTTGGAAAAGAAGCCTTTAAAACTTGAATCACTTGAAAAAGAAAGGTCTTTTATTTAATTTGATTTTCAAATAGACAACAAACGCAACAAAATGCGTGTTTGGAATGGGAAACGTTAAAACAAAGATGACAACCTTCGTACACTCAACTTTTAATTACTGTTCCATAAGGCATAAATATTTTAACGTCTCATTTATTAGACAAATACTTAAAACATTTAAACTGTAAGTCATGCCTCAATTTTTAAAGCAAAAGAGTCAAAACGGAAAAATACGTAGATATTAAATGGCCATGCCGTATAATTCATGCATATTTTAATTGCTGCATTATTGTATTGTGTTTTTATCCGAATTAAATATTATCCGAATGTATGAAACGTATTAAAAACAAATCGCGAAAACACATTGCAAATATTAGATACTCTAATTCCAACCCTTATTTTTAAGTTATTCCGATCCAGATATAAATATTAAATAAAAATGTACTTTGCGTAGTAGACTTCTCCATCCAAAGTAATTCGTTCTTCCCAACCGGCCGGAATTTCGTCTTCACTATCAGTGTCTGCACTTGGATCCGCCATTTCTGCCAGAGGTTAAAGTATACTAAAATAGGCAATTTGTTTTATTGACTTACGTGGTGATATTGACTTTGATATTTATAGATAAGCATCGTTGTAATGATTCAATTGGAAGAAAAAGAATGAAGTGGTTTATTACATACCTGAAAGGATATTGTGAAGGTGTATTGATGCTTTTAAACATGAATTGTGTGCTATACTTGTTTTAATATCTTAAATTGTTCGTAACTTGCAAAATAGTATGCTTTAAATGAACATTTTTTACTTATTTTGTGTTTTATGTGCTTTAAATATGTCTTTGTACTATAAATGCTTATATAATATGCGTAATCTTTCTTTCTTTCAGCTCAATATACACTTGTTATATATATACAATTGTTTTGTCGGGAAATAGCTCATGAGCTAATGTTTATTGTTATTCACATCCGACGTTAAATAAAGATTCTTGTATCTTGTATCTTGTAACGTATTTTCAAACCAAAAGACATAACAGCAACTAGTCCACCAATTTGCAAAGATAAGATAAATATGTTTTCAGAAACAAAATAGCATACTTTTAAAATAATAAAACATTTGTTAGATCAAATAATACCCTTTCGAGAACAAGTAGTGTATCCAATTAATAATCGTTTTAAATGTAATAAAATTAACATAGTAATATTTGAAAACATGTTATATATACAAAGTAGTTATAGAAATATAGTCGGTTTATTTATTACTCCTACAAAGAAACTCTTCGTCAATAAACCAAACAGCGTATGTCCAATCATGAATGTTCCTTTTTCATCTGGAATAACTTTGTTCCATAACCCATTATGTTACATTGCACCGTTGTTTCCTCCAGCTATTCTGTTCTTATTTTGTTTCATTAGCCTTTTATTCATGTTTAAAATAAACAAAAGAGGATAATAACTACCCGATAATAAGTATTGCTTTCAAGAAGTTCTACCGTATGTCTTACTCTATACTGTTTCACTTATATATGCTGATGAGAGTGTTAATTGATTAAAGAACCAAGCCAAGACGACCATGTTCTTTTTTTGATAATATTCCGTCCATACAATCACACAGTTTTTAAACATTATGGGTGAGTGGTCGGTTTCCATGCGATATAATAAATACAAGTGTTTCTAGTGTTTTAAGCCTTCGAATTGCTGTCCAGGAATAGGATTGTTTCTTAGCTGTTTGAAAGAATGGTTTGGTCGACATTTCATACATTTGTATTGTTACATGGTGGTTTTTTGCTTAAATTATACATTAATTCTAGTGTCAGCTTGAATGCTTTAGTTTAACAAAAACACAAATTTATGCAATTTATGAATCTTCCAGTAATGACAATGAGTAGACAGCTAGTGTGTTTTGCATTAACAGTAACTGAAGATTACCTTTTTAGCAATTTCGTTTTACTCAAACTCATATGTGATTTGTTTTAACTTGATTATGATACATTCGCTTATAATCGACTATAATTTTTCTTTGTAATGGTATGCAATTTACATGATGATATTGTCAATATATTATGGATAACCTAACTTAAGATTAAGGCATTAAGACTTTTTTGTTTGTATATTTATTCATGATTATATGTTTTGTAAATCATGCCACTCTTTCTATGTTAAACATGCTTTGTGATAATTGTATAACTATGTTGTTCGAATCTTCGATATCGGAGGAAATAAAGAATAAATATAGTGGAAATATGAATGTGGCCCTTCAGCACAGCTGCATAATGGAAATGAGACTCGCTCTGGGAAAACGGGGCCTAAAGCTTGTGCATAAATGGTAGTCACAGATAAGCTAATTAGGGACGACATTTCCCGCGTTTGGGATATTTTCCGTTAAAAGAAAATCTCCTCTTTGCGAAATCCAGTGACCTGGCAAATACATAATTCTGCTGAAAAAAAAACAACAACTTATTTTAAGACAAAATGTGAGCGTTAGCTACGCGGTATTTTTACATCAACTTCATTGTGTATTCTAGTTTTGAATAACGGGTACAGATAGCATCGTCAGTTTTCGGGTTTTTTGTTTGAAAGTCGAAAACGGAAACACGTCTCTTTGTAACTTTTGCCTGGTTTTTGATTGGTGTACTATGCCAATACAGTCAATAAATGTTATACTACAGGGTAATTGTTAATATTGTCAGTTTTATTAGCATGCTCCAAATGTAAAACAAAGCAAGAAAATATGCATACAAAACGAGTTTCAAAATCATAAAAATTGTCGCGTAAAGCATATAAAAACATGTAAAAGAAAACATAATTTATTATTTCTTAATATCAGGGACATATACAACATACATATTTGTTCTATATGTCCCTGATAAAATTCATAATTTATAAACATTATTGTACAAACGTAATTTCTCAACTTTGCTAAAATATTTACATGGCCAGTCGCAAATTCTTTTCCGATAACATTTTCCTAGAACACGCAGCGGGTAGAGGGAGAAAAGAAATAGTTCAAGCATGAAGCCATTAACGGAATAGTCTATCAACACAACATACAAAACATTAATTACGCTGATTCTAGCTTTTACAAAAGCCCTCTGACAATAATCAGGAGGCGGTTGCTAATGCCATTTTTGTTACTTTATCCAATCAATCTTGGCAAGTTTGTTGCGACTAAACATCCTATATGCTAAATATAGGATGACAGGGTTCGTGGTCATAATGCAAATCACGTGTGTGTTAGCTGATAATTGCGCGAGAAGTTTAGAGAGCATAACAACAAAACCAAGAAGAACCAGTCCGTTTAGAGGTCAGAACAACACAACCAAGACGAACCAGTCAACTTCATCCTTGCACATGTATGTCGTTTAAAGGCATATCTCAGATTTCAAACATTAAAACATTACTACCGGTATTCGGAAAGTAGCACCGTTTTTTTTTGTGTAACACAGTCAGCATTAGTTCATAGATAGTCTACAAAATGCAACAATCNTCTGACCATAACCGGCTGATAATATGCACATCTCCTGTTGGTAGTGAAGCTTCCCATAAAGTTTCATTGAATTCCCGTAATAAGTTGCTGAGAAATAGCTCGGACAAGAATTGCACTATATGTACAATGGAAAATTTCAAAGGGCCATAACTCTGTGAAAAATCATCCGACCAGAACCGACTGATAATATGCACATCTCCTCTTGGTAGTGAAGCTTCCCATAAAGTTTCATTGAATTCCGGTCATTAGTTGCTGAGAAATAGTCCGGACAAGAATTGCACTATATGTACAGTTGATGGAAAATTTCAAAGGGCCATTACTCTGTGAAAAATCATCCGACCAGAACCCGCTGACAATATGCACATCTCCTCTTGGTAGTGAAGCTTCCCATAAAGTTTCAATGAATTCCGGTCGTTAGTTGCTGAGAAATAGCCCGCACAAATTTCCGGACGGACACACACACACACACACACAGAGACGAAGCGGCGACTATATGCTCCCCCATATATATATATATGGGGAGCATAAAAAAAATCTGTAAATATATATCTTGCAAAAACTTTTTTAAAAATGTGAAAAGATACTACATCTCAACCTAGAAGACTAGCTAACAACACAGAAGTTTTAGTATACTCCACATAAAAGACTGTTCCATCATCTTGTATCTGCCTCTCCCAGCCATAGGGCAACTCTGAAGACCAAGACTTAGTATTTTATTACCAGACATATTTTACTTCAAAGTATTAACAAGATGGTATATTTAAACAAAGCATGTTTGTACAGTACAACTAAAAATCTTTGAATTAACAGCTTTCTTATCCATGTGAAATATCATTAAAAAACTTATTTTGTCCATATTCTTGTAAATTTAAATTATTAATTTGGTTATGCCAAAAGGTATTTGTATAACTCTAAAATTATGGGACAATAAAGAAGTACCCAAACCAATACCAAACTAGTGAAAAGTCACTCAAGTCATACACATTAATAATTAAATTTTCTCTTACTTAAGTTCCTTTACACTGACTGGAACTAATAGTTGTAATCAGGGATCAGTCAATATTGTTTTTTAGCTATTTAATATTTAGAAGAACTAACAAATGTCATATCTGTTTTAATACATGCCAACAATTACCTCCTGTAGCAACTTTCTTCTTCCCTGATAGAGGATGCTCCCACTGTGTGCTCTGGGTAATGTGACTGAAAGGATTTAAAAAATGTTAAATAGCGGCATTTAAAATCCTATTCCAGGTAATGTATTTAACTGTAATTTTTGTCACAATTTAGTACTATAACTATATTTATGAATAATACACTATTTGAAATGACACGTTTAGTGACTTATTACATAAGTAGTTTTGATACCATTTCATGCCTCACCCGTAACTTTGGTAGATCAGACAGATTAAGCCCTTAAGGGATGTTCGTTAATCTATAATAAAAACAACACAACTAATAAGCTTCTAAAAGACTTTTAATATAATTGGAATGATTCTGATGAGCTCTTTGGCCAAATAATAAAATCAAAGAAAGAATGTTTTCCTTCATTACACATATTGGAACGCTAAAGATTAGAGCAATTCTTTCAAGAGCAAAATGTTGAGCATGAACAGTTGTTTATCAAATTAACATGCACAGGGTTTTCATATAAACCGATTGAAGATCAGATTCATAGCTTCAAATCATTCAATAATCATTTCTTTTTTGGAATTGTTATTGTTTGTATCACATAGAAGCTTGCTAAAACAAACAAGAGGACCATGATGGTCCTGGAGTCGCTCACCTATTTCACACGGCACCTGGTAACAAAGGGTCATAACTCCTTCATACCGGTAAATTGTCCAATTAAAATGAAAATTGAGTGGACACAAGTAGGGCACCGATAGGTCATTCTGTAGTAATAATGTGAAAATCCTCTAAGTAGTTTCAGAGGAGTTGTGATAACAAGATTTTCTCCCTATATCTTCTATAAAGTTAAAAGTAACAAAGGGCCATAACTCCTTCAAAAATTGTCCGATCAAAATGACAATCAGGTGGATACATCTAGGGTACCCATAGATCATCCTATTTGTGAAAGGAAATATCGACGATACAGCAATATATCGATTTATGGGTGTTTGGTGCTATGACTCGCTTAAAATAAGTTATAAAAATACATTAACTCTTGGCTATTATGTTTAAAAACCTAAATATAACTGCATTATTCTTAAGTTGTTAGATGTAATGTACATGTACAGGGTAAATTAAATAGTGTTATTAAAATAATGAAATTGTGTCATAATATAGTGGAATCTATATAAAAACAAAGAACAGCCTGCTTTATGTTAAAATTTCAACCTGTGAGGTAATTAGATAAACGATACTCAATATTTCAAAATTGATATTGAAAACGAATCGGCAATTGCATATCGTTGATATATTGTCGAAATCGATTACATCCCTACTAAAAACATACCATGAACATATTATTGCAAGCATAACAAGGGCTGTTTGTAAAACATGCATGCCCCTATATCGGCTATAAGTTGTAGTAGCAGCCATTGTGTGAATACGTTTTTTGTCACTGTGGGTGGTGGTGGTGGTGGTGGTGGTGGTGGTGGTGGTGGTGGTGGTGGTGGTGGTGGTGGTGGTGGTGGTGGTGGTGGTGGTGGTGGTGGTGGTGGTGGTGGTGGTGGTGGTGGTGGTGGTGGTGGTGGTGGTGGTGGTGGTGGTGGTGGTGGTGGTGGTGGTGGTGGTGGTGGTGGTGGTGGTGGTGGTGGTGGTGGTGGTGGTGGTGGTGGTGGTGGTGGTGGTGGTGGTGGTGGTGGTGGTGGTGGTGGTGGTGGTGGTGGTGGTGGTGGTGGTGGTGGTGGTGGTGGTGGTGGTGGTGGTGGTGGTGGTGGTGGTGGTGGTGGTGGTGGTGGTGGTGGTGGTGGTGGTGGTGGTGGTGGTGGTGGTGGTGGTGGTGGTGGTGGTGGTGGTGGTGGTGGTGGTGGTGGTGGTGGTGGTGGTGGTGGTGGTGGTGGTGGTGGTGGTGGTGGTGGTGGTGGTGGTGGTGGTGGTGGTGGTGGTGGTGGTGGTGGTGGTGGTGGTGGTGGTGGTGGTGGTGGTGGTGGTGGTGGTGGTGGTGGTGGTGGTGGTGGTGGTGGTGGTGGTGGTGGTGGTGGTGGTGGTGGTGGTGGTGGTGGTGGTGGTGGTGGTGGTGGTGGTGGTGGTGGTGGTGGTGGTGGTGGTGGTGGTGGTGGTGGTGCCTTAATTTCATTTTTGCCCGATGTTTATTGATACAATGCATTACAAAAATGTAGTTAGCCTTACATTTGGTAAAATTTATATAAATTACAAGGGAGGCAACTGCTGTAACAAAAAGAACATGCATAAACGGTAGGTTGTTTCCCTTGTTTGAACCATGCTAAATCCTGCCTATTTCCAGTAACTGTGACCTTCACCTGTGACCTTGACCTTTGACCAAGTGACCTCAAAATCAATAGGGGTCATCTGCGAGTCATGATCAATGTTCCTATGAAGTTTCATGATCCTAGGCACAAGCGTTCTTGAGTTATCGTCTGAAAACCACCTGGTGGACGGACCGACCGACACATGCAAAGTTCAACGAGCTCCTGCGGCCATGTTTTTTGACGAATCAAATTTCTTTGAACAACTTTTTCAGGGGAGCCTTCAAAGGTCATCCCTGTGAAATTTTTTGAAAATCTGATGAGCGGTTTCTGACAAGAAGATTTTTTAAGGTTTTTACCATATATGGTCATGGCGGCCATCATGGTGATGTGATCAAATTTTTTTTAACAATTCTTTTGTCCCATGACCTAGGGATGCTCCACATGAAATTTAGTTGAAATTGGCTCAATGGTTTAGTAGAAGAAGATGTTTACAAATTGTTTACAGACGGACAGACGGACGGACAGACGGACGGACGGACGGACGGACGCCGGACGGTGAGTGATCACAATAGCTCACCCTGAGCTATCGCTCAGGTGAGCTAAAAACAAACCACTATTGTTCATATGAAAGTCGCTTGTTTAACCCTTTCCCACTCAGAATCAAATTGAAAATGACCTATGCAACCAGCATAAAACCAGAACAGACGGAGAGTAACTCGCAGTCTGTTCAGGTTTGATGTTATTTGACACGCGTCAGAATCTTGGGGTTGGAAAAGAAGCCTTTAAAACTTGAATCACTTGAAAAAGAAAGGTCTTTTATTTAATTTGATTTTCAAATAGACAACAAACGCAACAAAATGCGTGTTTGGAATGGGAAACGTTAAAACAAAGATGACAACCTTCGTACACTCAACTTTTAATTACTGTTCCATAAGGCATAAATATTTTAACGTCTCATTTATTAGACAAATACTTAAAACATTTAAACTGTAAGTCATGCCTCAATTTTTAAAGCAAAAGAGTCAAAACGGAAAAATACGTAGATATTAAATGGCCATGCCGTATAATTCATGCATATTTTAATTGCTGCATTATTGTATTGTGTTTTTATCCGAATTAAATATTATCCGAATGTATGAAACGTATTAAAAACAAATCGCGAAAACACATTGCAAATATTAGATACTCTAATTCCAACCCTTATTTTTAAGTTATTCCGATCCAGATATAAATATTAAATAAAAATGTACTTTGCGTAGTAGACTTCTCCATCCAAAGTAATTCGTTCTTCCCAACCGGCCGGAATTTCGTCTTCACTATCAGTGTCTGCACTTGGATCCGCCATTTCTGCCAGAGGTTAAAGTATACTAAAATAGGCAATTTGTTTTATTGACTTACGTGGTGATATTGACTTTGATATTTATAGATAAGCATCGTTGTAATGATTCAATTGGAAGAAAAAGAATGAAGTGGTTTATTACATACCTGAAAGGATATTGTGAAGGTGTATTGATGCTTTTAAACATGAATTGTGTGCTATACTTGTTTTAATATCTTAAATTGTTCGTAACTTGCAAAATAGTATGCTTTAAATGAACATTTTTTACTTATTTTGTGTTTTATGTGCTTTAAATATGTCTTTGTACTATAAATGCTTATATAATATGCTTAATCTTTCTTTCTTTCAGCTCAATATACACTTGTTATATATATACAATTGTTTTGTCGGGAAATAGCTCATGAGCTAATGTTTATTGTTATTCACATCCGACGTTAAATAAAGATTCTTGTATCTTGTATCTTGTAACGTATTTTCAAACCAAAAGACATAACAGCAACTAGTCCACCAATTTGCAAAGATAAGATAAATATGTTTTCAGAAACAAAATAGCATACTTTTAAAATAATAAAACATTTGTTAGATCAAATAATACCCTTTCGAGAACAAGTAGTGTATCCAATTAATAATCGTTTTAAATGTAATAAAATTAACATAGTAATATTTGAAAACATGTTATATATACAAAGTAGTTATAGAAATATAGTCGGTTTATTTATTACTCCTACAAAGAAACTCTTCGTCAATAAACCAAACAGCGTATGTCCAATCATGAATGTTCCTTTTTCATCTGGAATAACTTTGTTCCATAACCCATTATGTTACATTGCACCGTTGTTTCCTCCAGCTATTCTGTTCTTATTTTGTTTCATTAGCCTTTTATTCATGTTTAAAATAAACAAAAGAGGATAATAACTACCCGATAATAAGTATTGCTTTCAAGAAGTTCTACCGTATGTCTTACTCTATACTGTTTCACTTATATATGCTGATGAGAGTGTTAATTGATTAAAGAACCAAGCCAAGACGACCATGTTCTTTTTTTGATAATATTCCGTCCATACAATCACACAGTTTTTAAACATTATGGGTGAGTGGTCGGTTTCCATGCGATATAATAAATACAAGTGTTTCTAGTGTTTTAAGCCTTCGAATTGCTGTCCAGGAATAGGATTGTTTCTTAGCTGTTTGAAAGAATGGTTTGGTCGACATTTCATACATTTGTATTGTTACATGGTGGTTTTTTGCTTAAATTATACATTAATTCTAGTGTCAGCTTGAATGCTTTAGTTTAACAAAAACACAAATTTATGCAATTTATGAATCTTCCAGTAATGACAATGAGTAGACAGCTAGTGTGTTTTGCATTAACAGTAACTGAAGATTACCTTTTTAGCAATTTCGTTTTACTCAAACTCATATGTGATTTGTTTTAACTTGATTATGATACATTCGCTTATAATCGACTATAATTTTTCTTTGTAATGGTATGCAATTTACATGATGATATTGTCAATATATTATGGATAACCTAACTTAAGATTAAGGCATTAAGACTTTTTTGTTTGTATATTTATTCATGATTATATGTTTTGTAAATCATGCCACTCTTTCTATGTTAAACATGCTTTGTGATAATTGTATAACTATGTTGTTCGAATCTTCGATATCGGAGGAAATAAAGAATAAATATAGTGGAAATATGAATGTGGCCCTTCAGCACAGCTGCATAATGGAAATGAGACTCGCTCTGGGAAAACGGGGCCTAAAGCTTGTGCATAAATGGTAGTCACAGATAAGCTAATTAGGGACGACATTTCCCGCGTTTGGGATATTTTCCGTTAAAAGAAAATCTCCTCTTTGCGAAATCCAGTGACCTGGCAAATACATAATTCTGCTGAAAAAAAAACAACAACTTATTTTAAGACAAAATGTGAGCGTTAGCTACGCGGTATTTTTACATCAACTTCATTGTGTATTCTAGTTTTGAATAACGGGTACAGATAGCATCGTCAGTTTTCGGGTTTTTTGTTTGAAAGTCGAAAACGGAAACACGTCTCTTTGTAACTTTTGCCTGGTTTTTGATTGGTGTACTATGCCAATACAGTCAATAAATGTTATACTACAGGGTAATTGTTAATATTGTCAGTTTTATTAGCATGCTCCAAATGTAAAACAAAGCAAGAAAATATGCATACAAAACGAGTTTCAAAATCATAAAAATTGTCGCGTAAAGCATATAAAAACATGTAAAAGAAAACATAATTTATTATTTCTTAATATCAGGGACATATACAACATACATATTTGTTCTATATGTCCCTGATAAAATTCATAATTTATAAACATTATTGTACAAACGTAATTTCTCAACTTTGCTAAAATATTTACATGGCCAGTCGCAAATTCTTTTCCGATAACATTTTCCTAGAACACGCAGCGGGTAGAGGGAGAAAAGAAATAGTTCAAGCATGAAGCCATTAACGGAATAGTCTATCAACACAACATACAAAACATTAATTACGCTGATTCTAGCTTTTACAAAAGCCCTCTGACAATAATCAGGAGGCGGTTGCTAATGCCATTTTTGTTACTTTATCCAATCAATCTTGGCAAGTTTGTTGCGACTAAACATCCTATATGCTAAATATAGGATGACAGGGTTCGTGGTCATAATGCAAATCACGTGTGTGTTAGCTGATAATTGCGCGAGAAGTTTAGAGAGCATAACAACAAAACCAAGAAGAACCAGTCCGTTTAGAGGTCAGAACAACACAACCAAGACGAACCAGTCAACTTCATCCTTGCACATGTATGTCGTTTAAAGGCATATCTCAGATTTCAAACATTAAAACATTACTACCGGTATTCGGAAAGTAGCACCGTTTTTTTTTGTGTAACACAGTCAGCATTAGTTCATAGATAGTCTACAAAATGCAACAATCACGTGGTTTCGTTGGTACGTATGGATTCTGGTATTAAATACCAGCACCTTAGGTACATATCACTTATATTTGTATTCGTTCTTGCTGTGTATTGTAAACCGCCGAGTCGTTCGTAAGGGTCTAAGGCCATTAAAATTGAAGTCATGAACATCGAAAATGACCCATCCAACAAACTGTTTTTCAAAAAGAAATTAAAACAAATGAAAATGGTCTCACTCTGCACGGATGAAAACATATTGAAGTATTTAAAGGGCGAGATTAAGATTGTGAAGTTGTGTGATAAATATTGCTATGTATCCTTAAATCGAATGGATCGATCATCATTTAAATAAATAAATCAAGTNACCATTTCATGCCTCACCCGTAACTTTGGTAGATCAGACAGATTTAGCTCTAAAGGGATGTTCGTTAATCTATAATAAAAACAGCACAACTAATAAGCCTCTAAAAGACTTTTAATATAATTGAAATGATTGTGATGAGCTCTATGGCCAAATAATAAAATCAAAGAAAGAATGTTTTCCTTCATTACACATATTGCAACGCAAAAGATTAGAGCACTTCTTTCAAGAGCAAATTGTTGAGCATGAACAGTTGTTTATCAAATTAACATACACAGGGTTTTCATATAAAGTGACCGATTGAAGATCAGATTCATAGCTTCAAATCATTGAATAATCATTTCTTTTTTGGAATTGTTATTGCTTACTAAAACAAAAAACAAAGCACTGTTGTTCATATGAAAGTCGCTTGTTTAACCCTTTCCCACACAGAATCAAATTGAAAATGACCTATGCAACCAGCATAAAACCAGAACAGCCGGAGAGTAACTCACAGTCTGTTCAGGTTTGATGTTATTTGACACTCATCAGAATCATTAGGTTGGAAAAGAAGCCTTTAAAACTTGAATCACTTGAGAAAGAAAGGTCTTTTATGTAATTTGATTTTCAAATAGACAACAAGCGGAACAAAATGCGTGTCGGAGTGGGAAACGTAAAAAACAAAGTTGACTACCTTCGTACACTCAACTTTTAATTACTGTTCCATAAATATTTTAAAGTCTCATTTATTAGACAAATACTTAAAACATTTAAACTGTGAGTCATGCCTCAATTTTTAAAGCAAAAGAGTCAAAATGGAAAATTACGTTGATATTTAATGTCCATGCCGTATAATTCATGCATATTTTAATTGCTGCATTATTGTATTGTGTTTTTATCCGAATTAAATATTATCCGAATGTATGAAACGTATTAAAAACAAATTGCGAAAACACATTGCAAATATTAGATACTCTAGTTCCAATCCTTATTTTTGAGTTATTCCGATCCAAATATAAATATTAAATAAAAATGTACTTTGCGTAGTAGACATCCCCATCCAAAGTAATGCGTTCTTCCCAACCGGCCGGAATTTCGTCTTCGCTATCAGTGTCTGCACTTGGATCCGCCATTTCGGCCAGAGGTTAAAGTATACTAAACTAGGCAATATGTTTTATTTACTTACGTCGTGATATTGACTTTGATATTGATAGATAAGCATCGTTGTGATGATTCAATTGGAAGAAACAGCAGGAAGTGGTTTATTACATACCTGTAAGGATATTGTGAAATTGTATTGATGTGAACGTATTTTCAAACCAAAAGACATTAAAGCAGCTAGTCCACCAATTTACAGATAAATATTATGTTTTCAGAAACAAAAAAGCATACTTTTAAATAATAAAAAAACATATTTAAGATCAAATTATGCCCTTTCGATAACAAATATTGTATAAAATTAACATAGTAATATTTGAAAACATGTTATATAAAGTAGCTATAGAAATATAGTCGGTTCATTTTTTCCTCCCACAAAGAGACTCGTCATCAATAAACCAAACAGTGCATGTCCAATGTTCCTGTTTCCTTTGGAATAACTTTGTTCCACAACACATTATGTTACATTACCGTTCTTTCCTCTAGCTATTCTGTTCTTATTGTGTTACATCAGCCTTTTGGTAATGTATACAATAAACAAAAGAGGATAATAATTTAAAAGTATTGCCTTCAGGAAGTTCTACCGTATGTCTTACTTTACATGGTTTCACTTATATCTTCTGATGACAGTGTTAAATGAATAAATTACCAAGAAGTCAACATTATTTCTTCTTTTTTTTTTAAAATAATATTCCGTCTTTACTAGTACACAGTTTTTAATCATAATGGGTGAGTTGTCGGTTTCCATGTGGTAGAATAAATACGAGTGTTTCTTGTGTTTTAAGCCTTCGAATTGCTGTCCAGGAATAGGAGTGTTTGTTGGCTGTTTGAAAGAATGGTTTGGTCGACATTTCATAAATTTGTATTGTTACATGGTGGTGTGTTGCTTAAAGTATATACATTTGATTATCGGCATGAATGCATAAGTTTAACCAAAACAAATACTTAAGGGCAAAGGTTGATCATGACCATGTGTAGTTTGGAATGTTAGGCCGACTAAGCGCTCAGTGAAAATATGAATGTGGCCCTCCAGCACAGCTGCATAATGGAAATGAGACTCGCTCTGGGAAAATGTGGCTTAATGCTTGTGCATACAGTGTAGTCACAGATAAGCTAATCAGGGACGACATTTCCTGCGTTTAGGATTTTTTTCGTTTAAAGGAAGTCTCTTCTTAGCGAAAATCCAGTGACCTGGCGAGTAGATAATTCGAGAGCGTTAGCTACGCGGTATTTTTACGTCCACTGCATTGTATATTATAGTTTTGAATCATGGGAAAAGATAGCATTGTCAGTTTTCGGGTGTTTTGTTTGGAAAGTCGAAAACGGAAAAAACGTCTCTTTGTAATGTTTGCCTTGATTCTGAATGGTGTAGTATGCCATTACCGTCCATAAATGTAATACTACAGGGTAATTCTAAATATTGTCGGTTTTCTATTTACAATATTTACAAGTCATCAAAAGCGCTCGAATGTAAAACCATTGCGTTCAGACTCATACATTTAATTATCTATCAACAAAACATACAAAACATAAATTACGGTGATGCTAGCTGTACAAGCCCTCCTTACAATAATCAGGAGGTGGTAGCCAATGCCATTTTTGTCACTTCGTCTATTCAATCTTTGCAGGTATGTTGCTACTTAACATCCTATATGCTTAATATATGATGGCAGGGTTCATGTTCATTATGAAAATCAGGTTTGTGTTAGCTGATAAAAGCGTGAGAAGTTTAGAGAGCATAACAACAAAACCAAAGGAACCAGTCCGTTAAGAGACCAGAACAACACAACCAAGACGAACCAGTCAACTTCATCATTGCACATGTATGCCGTCTAAAGGCACATTTCAGAGTTCAAACATTAAAACATTAATATTCGTAAAGTAGCACCGTTCTTTTTGTACCACAGTCAGCATTAGTTCAGCGATAAAGTTTACAAAATGCACCAATCACGTGGTTTCGTTGGTACGTATGGATTCTGGTAGGCTGGTCGTAGACACGTGATAATCTTCGCGGTGCAGCAGTACGCATGCGTAAGATGGCGGCTTGGTCTTGTCGTGGTCAAAGCACTCTGCGGACACGCACTCGTTTGAATGCGTGGAATGCGTGGAAATATTGTCCGAACAGCTCTCAGAGACGCCGAGATGCTGTAGAGCCGGGAGTGTGGAGTAAGACGGCGGAGCAAAGCGTTTCTCGGCGTCTATCTGACTCGAGGTCCTTTCATAACCTGGCTGCGGTGTGCCCTCGAGATGACCTGGCGGGTGTGGGTTCGAATCTACGCTGAGATATGCGTGCTGGTGAGCTGACCGCTGTAATAATATACAACTGGTTTGTTAATACATGCAGGCATTTAACCGAAAAGTTGAGCTTCTAAAACTGATTACTTTTCGGCAGATTTTTTTTTCTTTGAACAATCATTTATACTATTGTAATAGAACTTCTGAATATTACCAATAATCGTTTGAATTGAGCATGTTAATAAAACAATAACACATATTGTTTGCACTTGATCATGTTAATAAAACAACACCAATAATATTTTGCACTTGATCATGTTAATAAAACAAAAAATGTAAATCCCACTTATAGATGCCATCGAGCAAATGCATAATAAAAACAATTTTGGTGATATTGTTGGACTAACATTATATGACTAACAGAAAGGCACATCGGTCTATGCTTCTAGAACTGGGTAATTATAATTACTTGGTGCAGTGAAAGGCTTCGTACAGGGTACTTGTTTCTCACGACGTAATATCTGCACACGACAATCGCCCCAACCACCAGCACAATCGCCGTCGTTACTCCGGCAACAATCAACGCCAACAACACGTTGTCATGGGCGACCACGGTGTCGGCGGCGGCAACTCCCGCCGGCTGTCTGGTTGTCGGACAGTCCGAGTGGTCGCCACAAGGGTTGTGGCCGTTGCAGACGAGGTCCCGCATGATGCAGCGCGTGTTCCAACACTCGTATTCGTACGAACGACAGGGTCCTGAAACAGAAGCGGGCGTTCCTAATTGTGTCGCGTTCTTAGAAAACTGGGCATAATGATTGTGCGCAAATTGTCATCCCAGATTAGCCTGTGCAGTCCGCACAGGCTAATCAGGGACGACAATTTCCGCTTTTATGGAATTTTTCGTTCAAATGATGTCTCTTCTTAGCAAAAATCCAATTTTGGCGGATAGTGTCGTCTCGGATAAGCCTGTGTGGACTACACAGGCTAATCTGGGATGACACTTTACGCACATGCATTTCGCCCAGTTTTCTCAGAACACGTCCTTAATTTGTCTCAACAATGGCAATAGGTTACAACTCATCTTGTTTGGATATGATGACTTCATACATTCACAGTTGTGTCTGTTCTGTGATTAATGTTTTGTTTCTTACATAATATAATTATATGAAGATGTATAAATATACCGACGAGAATAGAAAAATAAAACAAAGTATCGTGTCTGAAATGATGTGTTTGCATTTCCAATGCAATTGTAATGGTCCTTTTACATGTGCCGACTTTCAGGACCGTATACGATGAAATGCATAAATATGTTGAAATAATCTTGCACAAAAAACTATATTAAACGCGTATTAATACCGTCTTTAAAAGCGACCACCGTCGCCAGCAACTCGATACTGCCATGCATTGACCCGTTTCTATGGTAACGAATTGTCACATGCTTGTCGGAAGCCACATACGATCCGGAAATCGCCTTGTCCGCATGCCGGCTGTACACCATTCGAGGCAGACCTATTTATAAAAAACAATAAATCATCATCCTGTCAAAACAACAATTCCTCGCATTTATAGCAATTTTTACGGAATACCGTTAGGCCATCGTGGTTACACATTAAAATCCAGAGGGCGACAATGCGATAGTGCGATGAGGACAGTGCGACAAAACTATGGCGACAGTGCGATAGTACGATGACGACAGTGCGACAATACGATGGCGACAGTGCGATAGTACGATGACGACAGTGCGACAATACGATGGCGACAGTGCGATAGTACGATGACGACAGTGCGACAATACGATGGCGACAGTGCGATAGTACGATGACGACAGTGCGACAATACGATGGCGACAGTGCGATAGTACGATGACGACAGTGCGACAATACGATGGCGACAATGCGATAGTACGATGGCGACAATGCGATAGTGCGATAATACGATGGCGAAAATACGATGGCGAAGTGCGATAGTACGATTGCGACAATGCGATAATACGATGACGACAGTGCGACAATACGATGGCGACAGTACGATATGACTATCGCATTGTCGCCATCGTACTTTCACATTGTCGCCATCGTAATATCGCGTTGTCGCATTGTCGCCATCGTACTATCGCGTTATAGTACTGTCGTCATCGTTTTATCGAATTGTCTCCATCGTACTATCGCCATCGTATTATCGCACTGTCGTCATCGTATTATCGCACTATCGCATTGTCGCCCTCTGGATTTTAATGTTTAACCACGATGTCCCTAACGGTATTCCGCACAATTTTAGTTGGAAACTCTTGTATAAAACGTCTGACTCAACCGTGTTACCGGATAACACTCGATATCTTAACATTTAATATATGCTTCATGCTAGTAAAACATTTAGTATTCTTAACGTATTGCAAGTTACTTTCGGAAGTTTAGATACAACAACGGAATTGGTTGAATACTTAGAATAAAACCCCTCTAGCTCTCTTCATTATCGGTTCTTGTACAAAACTTCTAGCCCTCAGACTTAAAACACGGTTGTATGGATCGAAAATGAATTGAAATTCACCAGCCAAACTTTGTCCTTGCCCGGACGGGCCGTCTGCTATCTCAAGATACGCTTCTGAGACATTTCCTGCTGGTCCAAAGTTCAGCTCTTCGAACTGCAGCATTAAAAGATTCTGGAAATCCCAGGATTCAATGTAGATATCGCAACTTCCGTTATCGTCCTTGTCATGATATGGATATACGTCTTTGGTTGTCATTTCTTTGCGAGGGATGATCGCAGACGACACAAATTCTATTTTCACGGTAAAAATCGACTCATACCGGAAATTGATCTTTTCTCCGCAACGTTCGTGCATCTTTACTGTAAATTAAAACAAAACATTGTTGCAATGTGTGCAAAGTTATTTTGGAAGGAAACTAGTTTTTATGCACAAACAGACCCCAAGTCATCTTGAATCGAAGGTGTTATATTATGTTGTTTTACTCCCTAGTCTTAGTAGTATCACAAATGTGATAAGGCAATTATAGTTTGTACATGTGTACTAGACACTCAAGTCAAGAACACAAGCGTGCTGTTTCTTAGACGTTTATTTTACAACTGGCAGCTAACATGTGCTAGTGCCGCAGGTAGTGGTCAGTGGGCATGCGCATAGAGATAAACATGCAGACACGTGTTCGAAATAATATTACAGAAGGATGCTCATTTCTGCCATGTCTTTTTGGTGCCTTTGCCACCAACAAGAACCATACATTCTTGATGTATCTAATATTTATTGTTCTGGCGTGGTGACGGTTCTAACGCACCAATGCGCCAAAACGATAAAACTAGGGCGATAATGCAACAATTTGTACGTGCAAAAACGACAAAGCGACACTTAAATATTTCATTACGGTGTTCTTATTTGTTGTGTAAAGTTCTGTCGGTCTGGATGTTTTGATGGGGACAAATACCTTATTTCTTGTATCGGGGTGCTTTTTGTCGTTCGTTTATGTCACGAACGTATAACATCTACATAATAGATACCGATTGTATGTGTCCACGAATTGTTATTTTGCTGCTTATATGCATTTGTTCCTTTTTCCATTTTATCCTCAATGAAATGATTTATTCCAACAAAAAAAGAAATGTTTAAACGGATTGACAATATCCCAGAGAACACAAATCGCAACAGTCTCGTACGCGACTGTCCCTATTTGAACTTCAAACATTCGAAGGAGCTGTGTTATCAGATCCATCTTTGGAAAAAACCTGGACTTAGACCAAACGTATTGAACCACTTAGTATGCTTATAACACATGGACTTAAATCTGAATTCATTACTTTACGGACACAGTAAACATCGACTTCTAAACCTTCGCCGATATCGTACATTAACAAGCAAATAATCCCTGTACACAATGGACGGTGCATTAAATGTCAGGTCGGCTTATTCGCAGATTAACATAAAAACAGTTTTTTATTTTTGTCACGAATGATTCATAAATAATAAAACACTACTGACATTGAATTAAAAACGACTACCGGTGGGTATGAGCGTTTGTAACGCGAACGACTAAAGAAACATACAACCTATGTACTCTACTTTAATATGTTATATGAATTGGCATCAACTGCAAATAAGTAGCATTGGCATGAGTTAATTGTGAAAGTATCAACAACTGTATGTGTATTTATTTTGTTATTTCACCATTATTGCAGGTGTCACTTGTCTTACCGAAACGAAATCGTAATAAGGTCATTTACCCCAACCAAGGTCTTGTATGTTTTCTGATTTGTTGGATTTGTTATATTGTGTAAGGACTTGGCTTTCTTTGTAGAGAGTTCTTTCAACGATTTATTTTCAAACAATGAATGGATATATAATTAATCAGTTGGTTTTGAACGTATCTGAGGTTGTAGTTCTCTGTCAGGAATTAATTTAAACAAACATTTATTTAACCCATGATTATAAGCTTCTTAAGATTTGACTCGGTTCAGTTTAAGAAATAAATCGACAAACAAGGAATGAGAGCTTATTATTAATCTCAACATATTAAGCCAACTTATATAAAGAAGCGATGAATCGCAAAGTCAGTTAAATGACAATCACATATTCGATTTACATATTATAGCAATGATTCATATAGTCAGTTAAATGTTAAACAAAGATTCGATGAATACCTTTAAACTATATTTATTTAATACACGTACACTGAACACTAGTTAAGCGATGGTAGTACGAGAATACATATCACCGCTTTACATTGAAAATATAATGTTTTTGAGGCGACCTTTTACTCTGCAAGTAATAAATCAATCCGATTCATCCCGAAACGAAGTATATTTATGACAAGCCCAGACGTTTCGCCACTTCATAGTGGCGTTCATTTTGTAGCCAACATTATTTACAGTGGTGCAAGTCTCTCATATTTATGTTATTGATTTTCATCGAAATATATTTCAAACGATCGACAAAAAATACAAAGAATATAAGCGAGTTGAACATCAACATTTATACCAAACCATGCGATTTGTTAAGTAAGCAAGTGTTTACAGGTATATATATTAACTACAATCGCAATCAAAACATCCGCTTGACGTTCATATCAAATTAGTCAATAATGATTATCTACTTTCGTACCCACAAGCATTCTACTTGCCATTTCCTATTAATTTAAATGAGATTGATTTTCACACTTCACTACTTTTCCATTTCGTGTATGGAACCTAGGTGCAATAATCCAACTCCCAGCTATTGACCCTGCGGGTCGCTGTACGTGTGTACTCATAAAAAGCTCAGAGAATTCAAGAAGAACTAGAAATGAACCGTAACAAATCTATCACACAAGGCCTGAACAAGAATTAAATCAGAGCTTTGAATTAATCACTTTAACAATGATATGCATCCATGAAATAAAATAGTGATAATAGCGATGACGTATTTGGCTTATGTGCAGTTGTGTGCGCATAAAAAAAGAAAACGATGTTTGTTCGTTATATTGTGGCATTTTAAAAGGTTTGAAATTTAAAAACAAGATTTTGACAGTTAAACATGAAGATGTACGATTAGTTCAGTACAAAGCCAATACAATTGATCGTTTTATTAAGAAGTCGCATTTGATCAAGAACATCAACCTAATTAAACCTCAAGTAATTTAATTAAAACGATTTGTTATTATTATATGTTTGCTTCAATTGCATGCACCCGTGCACATGTGTGTCTATGACTTAATATACTTATTTACTTACTCGTCTTTATATCCTTTTGAGTGCTGTGAACCATCCCGACAAATGCCACAAAAATAACAGCCCAAAACACTGGAGATGACATTTTACTCCGGATCTGCCACATTCGAGTCTTATTTATTGACAACTAAAGAGTACATTCTGCTCTACCTTTCACGAAATTGACCCCTGATCTGATGCAAGATCGTACTGATAAAATTTACTGAGTATTTAACCTGATTTGAATCAGTCTCCACGTATTGCGAAATGAATTCCTCAGCCTTTCTGAGCATATATAAGTAAGATAGTCACAGATTAAATTCGGTGAACGTTTAAAGTTTACATGGTAGGTGCATTTATTGGGTTTTATATCAGTGGGTCGCTCGAGGCATTGGTTTGCGTTGGTTCGCAATCCACGAAGAGTTTAAATCAACCTAGACTTAATGTGTCCACATCCTGCACAATGAGGTTGAATACAAGGCCAATAAGTTCAGAATTGTTTTGGTATAAGAAAACAATTTAATACTTAAACATACGTTTCTAAGTCATGAATGAACGTGTGAGGATTGGACATGCACGTTTGTTGCTACATTTATAAGATGGTGTTGTAACAAACTATTCTATTAAACCGTAGTTTAACACTCGTAGTCACTCCGTCTTAAGTAAAATCGATCCATTTCTGGTATGAATATCAATAGATCAATTTTTACCTGCAAATTGAAAAAGCAGCCTCGCGCTGTGAAAATGGGCTTTAATGCATGTGCGCTAAGTTTCGTCCCAGATAAGAATGTGCAGTCCACACAGGCTAATCAATAAAGACACTTTACGCCTAAACTGGAATATTTTGCTAAGAAGAGATTTTCTATAAACGAAAACTACCATACAATCGGAAAGTGTCGTCCCTGATAAGCCTGTGCGGACTGCACAGGCTCATCTGGGACGACACTTTACTTACATGCATTACACCTAAACCCCTTTTCACAGAGCGCGGTGCAAATCAATTGTCCACATACATGCTCACTGAATGTATCGTTTGCAGTCAAACATAAAAAAATAATATACATCTTTTGTGAGGTAACGATTGGAGTGTTAATCGATTTCTTATATTTCACAGTCTGGATCTGGATNTGACTGAGGTTTCTTCTTATGAATCCAAGAGTGGAGTTAGCTCGCTTTGTTATGTTGGTTTTACAAGTTTTCCATTCCAAGTCTTCAGATAAGGTGATCCCAAGGTAGGGGTTTTCTTGAACTCTTTTGAGGATTTCTTTGGTGATATTGTAAAAATAGCTAGATTTGTGTTTTGAGCTTAGAAGGTAGTCGACCTTGACTTGTAACCTTTACCGTTGATAGTTGTATAAAAACATCCATAATTCAGGTATGTTCCGGATAACGTTTTTATGGTATTATATGCCAAGAACCATTGAAATCTCTCCGCGGAGGTTGAACCAACGTTGTTACATGCGTAATCTTCCAAACGTTTTATGTGATGTAATTGTCGTTTTCCGGGGCCCTTCCGCTTAGACCAACCTGACGTTTTAGGGTACACATTTCGGCCACTTTAACGTGAGGCGCCCTTCCGTGATCTGTTGTATTTCTAAATAAGTTCATCTACAACGCAATTCGTTGACCGTCAGTTATTTGTTAAAATGCATCATATTCGCCAAACGATATTTAATTGCATTACAGTTAATGAGTTTGCTATAAAATGTTGTTTTATAAAACGGTACATTTGGTATCAAACTTGTCTTAACATCGAATAATACGACACTGCACATATCTTCTTGCTGGACAGGAATTGTAACTATTGTTAAACTATCCTCAACTGTATCAGCTTTCTTTGTTATTATTCCCATTTCCCGAATTAATATCATGTGCAACTATTGCGTTTTTGTTTTATCTACCGTTTACTGTGTAAATGACCAATTTTCTAACGTAGAACTTCACGTGTTATTACTAGCCCAAGGGAAAGACCATCGGCAAAATCGCTGAACTCGAGGTTTAACCCCTTTTTCAATACGTATGAATGGTCCAAAATATTAACATTTGTTACAATGCCATTTTTGTTTTTGGATATATATATGTTTAATGTAAAAAACAACTGCACTATCAACAATAGTTTACAAAAATCCATTATTTGAAAAAAAAACATACACCTTATTTTTTACGATTCCCAAGTTACTCATATATAGTTTGCGTTATATGCGAACAATCCGGCGTTTATTTTCATTGAATATGCTCAGCTACACTGAACCAAAGCAAACTAGAGCTTTGTCACAAACGTTACTAAAATACGACCGCACCACTTTATCCAGGATTGGCAGCCATGCCCTAGCTGATTTCAAGGGCACATAATTTAGAAATAAATGAATAACTGCACATGGAAATTGCCTTGCACATCTACACTTATTGGTCATGATACGGTTCAAGTCAATTTCTTGATAAATGCGGAAGTACTTGGCTCTGCAAACTTAAACATGTAATACTTCTCCAAATAAAATGTCGAAGTTCAAGGGCACATAACTCACGAAACGTGTAGCTCACTGGGTACAAGTGTCTTGCACATCTTCACGTCATGGTGGGTTTTAATTGTATAGCTTGAGAAACATGGAGGTCCGCTCTACAAACTTTAGGCAAGTTAATGCTTCTTCCTTAAAAATGGCTATGTTCAAGAGCATTTAACCCCTTCTACAGACAGATGACTTGTTTTAACCCGCATAGTTATTAAAAAAACAAGATCGTATAGATTTTGAGACTGAATGAAATCTAAGAGTTGTAAGACGGAACTATTTTTTTTTACAATTTATTAGACGCCGCTGTTTAAGTCAATTAAGTGTCCTCTTGAATAAATCGACAAGATTTGCAATATATTCTCCTTCAAATGCAAAAAGCTTTAGCTGGTGTTTTGTGAACATATGGTTACACATTATAACGAAACACAAAATTGGTATACATATATACTGCTGGTTTATTTACAAACTTATTTAAACATATTTTATTTTGAGAAAAAAAAGTCAAACATAAACGACAGTCAATAATAACGAAGAAAGATAAATGCTAAATAAAACACAGACATTTATTTCAACATTTGATCTTAAAAGATAAAAATAAGTTTCATAAAGTGTACCTAAAATTATTTGTCAAACATCAAGTAATTGTACAGGTTCATTTAAGAATCCAACTTAAGAATTATTTCACAAATTACACAAAGACTGTATATAATGTATAGTCAACAATTCCAAAATGGCGAATTTCTTTATCACCAATAAAGCTTCAAAAGTTCAGTGCCCCAAAATGCAATACTTAGTCGTGACAGTCAATACTATAATAAAATCAAACAGTTCAACGTAAAATTCTTGTCTACTTATTGTTTGAATTCATACATTTATTTAAACAGTATTTTAAACTTTTCAAAAATTCAATTACTGATGTATTTCAACTGAAATTTCTCGGTGCCTGGATATATAAAAATGGAATATTCAATCATTTAATAATTATGACTTTTAGTTTTTACACAGTGGGTCATCTTTGAACTCCAAATTTTGTTCCTGTTAATAATTGCAGTATTTAAATCAAACTATTTTTTCCTTAAACAGATAAAACATATGTACATAATAGCAACGAAAATAAAACAGACAAGGGTATCAACAAACACTGTAAAAAGATTACAACTATTTTACAAAATATAACAAAACAATTTCTATTCTGTTTCCATAGGCTCTGATCCTATTACATCATTGTATGTATTAGTCTCATGTTGTAATTGTATATGATTTCCAACAATATCCTGATCTGCATACAGTGCCCCATGTTGCATTGCAAAGTCTGTATCATTTCTTTCTAAATGTTCTGTATCACTGGTTGAATAGCCAACTTCCTTGACGTTACTTAAGTATTCTTCAGTGTTCCAATCACGTATAGAAGGTACAGTTTCCCCTACACTTTCTTCAAAGCAGTTTGTCTTTGTCATGTTATCGGCTGAACTAGAATCTGGCTCTTCAGCATGGGCATCATATTTCACATATTCTTCTAGTGTATTTGTGGTAACCGGTTGGAAAGAATCCGCCTGCTCTGCTGTGCCTATCTGGATTTCATCAATTTCACTGCTCGTCATTTCTGTATAGTTTACCAACTGACTTTCACTGACATCATTTTCCTTGTTTGAAAAACTTAAATTTTCTTCTAATACCAAATGGCCTCCATTACCAATATTTTCCGTTGTAATATTTTCAGGTGGCATTTGAAAAGCAGTGCTGCTTGCTGCTGTTTCCAAACTTGGTTTCAACTGTTCAACATATGCCTCTATTGATTTTTCACAATCAAAAGTATTTATGGATGGGGATTTGACTTTTAAAATGTCTTCAGAACTGAGCCCTTCAACAACACAATGTCCATTTCTTTCCATATTTTGCACATGTTCACAATTTTCCTTAATTGAGGGTAGTTCATTACAATCTGTTCTTTGCAGGAGACTCTCATATTCAGGTTTGCTGAAAGCTTGCTCTATTGAATTACTGTGCAAGTCAGTTGTTGAATCTTCAACAGGTGTGTGTTGCTCTGTCTCATATTCAGGTTCCCTAAAAGCTTGCTCTAATGAAGTTCTGTGCAAGTCAGTTGTTGAATCTTCAACAGGTGTGTGTTGCTCTGTCTCATATCCCGGTTGGCTGAAAGCTTGCACTAATGAAGTACTGTGCAAGTCAGTTGTTGAATCATCAACTGGTACGTGTTGTTCTGTCTTATATTCAGGTTCCCTGAAATCTTGTTCTAATGAAGTTCTGTGCAAGCCAGTGGTTGAATCTTCAACTGGTGCGTGTTGCTCTGTCTCATATCCAGGTTGGCTGAAAGCTTGCTCTAATGAAGTACTGTGCAAGTCAGTTGTTGAATCATCAACTGGTGCGTGTTGTTCTGTCTCATATTCAGGTTCCCTGAAAGCTTGCTCTAATGAAGTACTGTGCAAGTCAGCTGTCGAATCTTCAACTGGTGCGTGTTGCTCTGTCTCATATCCAGGTTGGCTGAAAGCTTGTTCTAATGAAGTACTGTGCAAGTCAGTTGTTGAATCATCAACTGGTACGTGTTGTTCTGTCTTATATTCAGGATCCCTGAAATCTTGTTCTAATGAAGTTCTGTGCAAGTCAGTGGTTGAATCTTCAACTGGTGCGTGTTGTTCCGTCTCATATTCAGGTTCCCTGAAAGCTTGCTCTAATGAAGTACTGTGCAAGTCAGCTGTCGAATCAACTGGTGTGTTTTGTTCTGTTACCATATTAGACTCTGTGATTTGTTCAGATTCACTTTTGCTCTCAGAAACACCACCAGTAGTTTGTACCTCCTCACATTCCTTTTCATCATCTACTTCCTCAATTTGTTGGCCTTCAATGTCATCATCTCTATCACCAATGCTTGCTAAAGACCCATCATTATCTTTATCTCTAACATAATCAAGGTAATCTACACTTTCAGACTCCATTGCACGTTTTTGTATTTCATCAACATCACCTTGCGTTTTATCATTAACATTTTCATTTCCCGCTAGATTGTTTTTATTCATATAATCTACCTCACGAACTTCTTCTGTTTCCATATCTTTTTCATTATCACCAGTTATCTCAGGACCTTTACTTTCTAAAGAAAAAGGTTCCCCTACATTCTCATCATTCACATATGGATCAACATCTGCAGTGCTTTTCGTACCAGTGTTAGACATTTTCTTAATTTTCACAACAGGCTGTGTAGACAATTTATCACACGTTATATCATTGTAGACCTCTATGTTAAGGAAATTGGTCGGGTCTTGTCTGTCATCCACAAGTTCAATCTGAGGCTTGCTTTCAGTCAACACATCTTCAGGAATGCCATATTCATGAACATGATCCGGATGGTATTTAATGATGTGATCATCGAAAGACTGCTTTGTCCACATGATAGTGTTACAGAATTCGCACTTGTATTGGACAGGCACGCCACTGTCATCGTCTTCTAAAGGATTCAAACTGCCTGCCCGATTGGGACTTGCAAGTTCAGTCTTCACAAGTCGTTGCATGACCTGTTTGTCCAGTTCTAAAGCGGCTCTGTCCGGGTGCTGGGTCTTCACATGAACCTCGAACTGCTCCATGGTCCAAAACATCTGGTGACATTCACGGCAATAAAGACACTTCACTCTTTTCATGGACTTTAATTCTTTGTTCATGGAATTTATTTCTTTGTTGACTTTGTGAACATTCTTTATGTGTTTGTTAAGATATTTCCTCTTTTTGAACTCTTTTTTACAAATATCGCATGTTACTGGAGTGATGATGGTTGCCGGTTCATCTTTCTTACTTTCTGCTGACTTTGCAATTTTTGGTGTTAAAGTAGCAGATGCAGCTGGTTTTGGACTTTGCTTGGATGCTCCAAATTTTGCCTTGTATGATGCAGGTCCTAATCTCAACTTTGGTGGTACCGCAGATTTTGGCAAGGTCTTGGCAGGGCTTGGTTTGGGCGACAACTTTGGGGGAATACCAGTCTTTCTATCCTTTACGTCAGTCGATGGACTTTTTCTTTTCTTCAGTAAAGTTGTTTTGCTTGCCGCAACTGTCTTCTTAAGTTTACAAGCAAGAACAGCTTTCTTTATTTTATTTCTAGTTTCTGAAGAACTTATGCTATCAGCATGTTTACTAGCAATAACAGCTTTCTTTATTTTATTTCTAGTTTCTGAAGAACTTATACTATCAGCAGACTGTCTCCTAGTCTGAACATGGCCCAATTTACTTACCTTGCTGGCGTTACTTATTACACCAATAGAATGTACTTTGGCATTGTGTAATCGTATTTGCCAAGGGTTGAGAAATTTCTTGCTACACTGTTTACATTTAAACCTCAGTTCTTCTTCCGGTTCTGGTTTATCAGAAGTGGATTTGCCCATTATTGATGTATGTGTTAACATATGTTGCAGAAGCTTTGCTTTAGATGTGAATTTCTCTTTACATATATCACACATATATATTGAGCTTGCTTCGCTGTTAGAACTCAAATTCTTCTTTCCTTTCGATGAACCAGAAGCAGTTGTTACTTCAGATTCAGTGGCCTCCATTTTGACATCAGTGTCCGTCCATTTTTTCTTTTTATGTTTCATTATCTGATGGCGGCGCAGATTAATGAATTGTTCAAACACTTTTTCGCACTTCGGACACTTGTGGCAATCTGGTTTAATGTCCTCTTGCTTGCTCTGCACCTGCTTTTTTGGAGATTTTAGCGCATGGTCCTTGTCTTCTTTCATAAAATGCTGGACTGTTATATGCAAATTAAGGCCGTTTTCAAGATCGAAATACTTAGGGCAATGTGGGCATTGGAACCTTTCAATAAGTTTACGGGACTTTGTGATCAGTCTACCAGTTTTGCTGTACTGAGGTGTTGTTGGGCTACCCATTTCTGGTTTAATGGCCACTTTGTATGGGTGTGAGTCTTTCTCATGGCTCATAGCTGCCTGGAATGTCTTGAATGATGATGGACAATACAGGCATTCATACATTTTCAATCCTTTCTCGTCCAGCTTTACACGTTTACTAGTCTGTTCTTGTGTGTTAGAGCCATTTGGGGCTGATCTCTTTCCTTTCTCGTCTAGCTTTTCACGTTTACTAGCCTGTTCTTGGGTATTAGAGCCATCTCGGGGTGACCTCTTTCCTTTTTCTTCCAGCTTTTCATGTTTACTAGCCTGTTCTTGGGTATTAGAGCTATCTTGGGCTGACCTCTTTCTTTTCTTAGACTTCACTGGTGTTTTAACGATAGCAGCATCTTCTTCTGTAATTTTCCTCAGTCTGTCTGTCTCCTGTATGTGAGCTAGCAATTCCTGTTCCTTGGCCCCTGCATGCTTGATTCTGTTGTGGTGGATCAGACCCAGGGATGTTGAGTAGGTGTTTTTACATTCTGCACAAGCATAGTTGGCCATCTGTAGATCAGTCTCATCAGCATCCATTGCTTGTTCAAGCATATCATTTTCCTCACCTGTTTCATGCTCTAAAAGGTGCCTTTTGAGTGCTGCATCACGACTAAAAGCTTCACCACACTCCTTACACCTATGTACTTTCTTTTTTACAGACTCTATATTGCAGGTCTCCTTAACCTTTTTGCCAAGATTGAAGTTACGTCCAAGGAAAGCTGTGATGTCAGTGGGATGATCTGTATCAGCTGTATTGTCCAGATCAGCCTGCACAGAAATACTGTTATCAGAACCTTGTTTGACAGTTGGAGTTGACTTCTTGCCAAAGATGCTCGATGATATTTTACTTTTCGTCTTCCCTGATGCTGGAGTTTTCTTGTTAGCAGACTTATTCGCAGGTGTTACACTTTGAGAAGTTGCAGGTGATGAACTTCCAACCAGTATCTTATGAATATTTTTCATATGACGTCTGACTCCATACGGAGAAGAGAACTGCTTACCGTCACACAGATTACAAACCTTTTCTTTTATATCATACGCCTCTGGATTATCAACTAACTCTGACACATTATCAACTTCCTCTTGAGAATCATTTTCAGACTCAGCTAACTCTTCTGGTGCTGTTACTTTCTTTTTAATAGCATTTGTTTTGAATGACTTTTTCGAGCTCTTTGTGACTTCAGATTCAGTGATAGGCTCTTGTGATACCACATCTTTACTTTTCATCAATGCCCTCTCTGATTCCTCTCTTTCTAGTTCCTTTAAAGCAGCCTTTACTTCATCCTTTTTGTGTCGAGCTTTAATATGTTTCTGCAATGCTGCTTGCCGTGAGAAACTCATGTTACATTTCTTGCAACTGTACTTCTTTTCACTGTCCCTAGGCTCAATATTTGAGAGATCTACATCCTCCTCATCCTCTTCCTCATTCGGAGTTTCAATATCATTGTCTAACTCTGTGAGATCAGAGTCAGTCTGTGTCCATCTTTTTTTCTTTTTCGCAGACTTTGACTTGGAAGGCATATGAGTTCTCATGTGTGATTTCAAACCTCCTGCATTATGAAACTGCTTGTTACATGTGTCACAGGTTAGAGCTTCACCTGGTGGGGGGAAATTCTGCTTCATCCAAGGAAATGTCCTGTATGCTTGCTCCATGTCCCCTCCAAAATGCTGGTCTCTTATGTGCTTCACGAAAAGAGGTTTAAATTCAAAGTTGAAATCACCACAGACATAACAGGTGAGAGCATTCTGAACATCTTTCATTTCAGGATGGGTTTTCAACATTTCTGTTTGGTTCCCCTTAAAGTGGGCAGAAACAAGATGAGACTTCAACTGCGGTTTTATCTCAAAAGCTTCACCGCAGTCTTCACAAAGGAATGTTTGGGAGCCAGGTGTGTGGTTTGCAAGATGACTTTTCAAGAGATGCGAGTATGTGAACTTCACGTCACATTTGCTACAACTGAAACCACCTTCATGTTCATCGAACTGATGCTTCTCTAGGTCATTTCTCATGTCAAAGGTTTTCTTGCAATGTTCACAGTTGTAAGGTCCCTCATGCATGATTCTCTGATGATTTGCAAAATCCTTCCCCAAAACTTTGAGGCCACATTTCTTACATTCCAGGAGACCCAAGTTGTTATGCACCCTTTTAACATGTGATTGCAATTGGGTCTTTTTCATAAAACTCTGCTCACAGAACAGGCATTGTTCTGGTCTGTCTTCCATGTGAATCATATCCATATGCTCTTTATGGGCAGCTTTTTTCATGAATTTCAGTCCGCAAATTTCGCATTCAGCAACATAGAGAAGGTCCATCATGGGCTTCAAGGTTTCGTCCGATTCCCCTTCATGCCTGTTGTCCAAGTGGTACTCCAGGAACTGTCGTGTCAATATTATTTTTGGAATAGGACAAATAGTGCACTTGAAAATCTTGTCCAAATGATCAGATTCCATGTGTTTCATGAACAGTTCTCTGTCCTCATACTTGTTCTCGCAATGTGTGCATGAAAATGGTCCATTGTGCAACGACAAGTGCTTATGCAGCGTGTATTCATTGTGAAACTTCCTGTCACAAAACTCACACAGCTTCTCAAATTCAGACTTGTGTTCTTTGCTTACGTGATCTCTAAGAAGACTTTTCTCAGTAAACACGCTGTCACACTCAGTGCAATTCCATTCCCGTTTTGGCACACTTTTTGCTAATAGCTCTTTTGCTCTACGTTCTCTATTCATTTTGTCTTTCACAGAGTGAATACCCATCGCTGCTTTTTTCTGATGCAACTCTAAATGCGATGCAAGGTTGGTTTCCCTCGCGAATACACGTTTACAAAGGTGGCACGTGAATGTTTCAGCTTTCGTATGAACAAGTTCATGACATCTGAAGGTCTTGTAATATTTGAAAGTTCTTGGACACATGGAACACTTGTATGGCCTGAGCTCATTTCCAGTGAGCGACTCTTTGGGAATTTTATAGTCTGAAACAACTTTTGCCTTCTCAGAAGCCCCAATGTCCCTGTTGCTCAGTATGCTTGTATTGATTGTGGCTCGCACTTCTTTCCCATCCCCCTGCACTATGAGCAGCTCTATGTCTGTGTTTCCAGCCAGCATTGTCTGATCTAGGCCCAGATCCTCTAGCCTCACCTAGGAAATTACAAAATTGGATTTAGTATGATAAAACAACATTGATAGGACCTGTAAGCATATTGGCAAAATGACAATGCTTAGTTTCAAAGCTGTTTATGCGAATATGATATATACTTTACCATACGCCTGGTTAAAACATAAGTGTAATTTGTTGTTTTAGTCCAGTGGCATCACACAGGATAGAAACTTTAACACTACAAAATAATTTCTGGCTAAAAGTTGGCTATTGATTTGATACCAAACAGTTTGGATTTCCGATGCCTACACATTTAACAACAAGGGCGAAAGCCAGAGTAGTTTGATAACAATCATCGGAATGACAAACCTTTGGTTGTAACCCCAATAACCAAAACTTAGTCACAAATGTTTTAATGCCACCAAGAATTTACATCATTAATATGTATAATATGAGGATATTTAAATATATAATCCACCCTTTTCAGCGAAAAACATACACACGAGTCTCTATGACTTCAACACACCAAAACATTTCAAAATGACGTTGGCTTTATTCATTTACATCGAATGAAAAATGCACGTGAAGTCATAGGTACTGTTAAAACCAGTGAAGCTATTATCCAAATGAAAGCAATATAAATGTCAAATAAATCAAATGTTTAAGTTATGTGTAGAATTAAATAAAAATGTGCACAACTTTTGTGGAATTACAACTGGACATAATGCAGAAATATTTTTTTTTGTCAAACATTTGCTTTCTTGTTTGCACAAGTATTTTACTGAACAATTACTTTGAATTTCCAGAACTACGTTCACAACAGAAGGCTTTGCCCATAGTTTGTTGCAGAATAACCCTCACTTATTTTCCTGTTTATCTTGAGAACACAAAAGGCGGTTTGTGGTAGAATTAATAATAACAAGAGTTCCGCGGTTGGAGACATATGCCCCCTAAACAGGGCCTTGATATTCACACTTATTGTGACAGTGACCTTGACCTTTGACCTAGTGACCCCAATTTCAAAAGGGGTCATCTACTGTCCAAGGCAAATGCACATGTGAAGTATCAAGTCATTTGGTCAATTGATTAACAAGTTATTGATCGGAAACGATTTTCACACTTATTGTGATAGTGACCTTGACCTTGTTACCCCAATTTCAACACGGGTCATCTACTGTCAAAGGCCAATAAACATGTAAAGTATCAAGCCAATCGGTCAATTTGTTGACAAGTTATTGATCGGAAACGATTTTCACACTTATTGTGACAGTGACCTTTGACCTAGTGACCCCAATTTCAATAGGGGTCATCTACTCTCCAAGGCTAATGCACATGTGAAGTATCAAGCCAATCGGACAATCCCTTCACAAGTTATTGATCGGAAACGAACTGGTCTACCGTCTACCAACAGACACACAGACCGACCGACATCCAGCAAAACAATATACCCTGTCTTCTTCGAAGGGGGCATAACAATATCATTATTATTTGTATGAGGTCAGTATGATATCCATAAAACAAAAATGCATTTTTTTTCAATTGTATTAGTGGACTGGGGCTTTTAACACCCATTCTAAGTCAGTAATGTTTGTTTAATAAAAGACGATTCATGCACAAATTGACAATACATTGCAATCAAACTATTAATAATGCTCCTATAGCTGTTGTAAGTTTAAGAGTACACTGACAGTTAACAATGTCAATCATTTTGCCTCATTGGTTTCGGTTAATTACATAGAAAGATTTAGGGACAACATAAGGAAACGCTTTAATGCTTTGTTTATTAATGAATTTGTAAAATAAAACTTATTTTAAAACATTACTTTATGTTGTAAAATTACTGAAAACTTACATGTTTTTAATAATTATATTTTAAGGTCCAACAATTAACATTTTGGTAAGAAAAAGTGAAATTTAAGACTTAATGATTTAAAAGTTACTATCAAATACTGTAATCTTGCTATCTTCAATTGAACGTCTGAAAGATTCAGTTCTGCATTTATGACACTGCTGACATTTCAATATTGTTTCACTTAGTATTGTACAGTTACACCCTTTATCAAATGTTTTATTATCAAGAGTAAAATCAAAGGGTGCTGCACCTTGCTCCTTTTTGGTTCCCCCATCTTACCTCTCTAAGTTTATCAACACAATTTTTTTTAACATGTTGAAATTAAATATATTTTATCAAACATTCAATGGCAAATGATTAGCCATTTGTTTAAAACCTTATTAACGTGTTAGACTAACAAGTTCCTTGGATTTAATAAATTATCAAATAACGCCACTAGCATAGTTCTGTATTCTGCCCATCCCCTTTTGGGCAGGACCCTGTACCTTTTCTGACCCCAGATCTTTCTCAAGTACCTTTGAATAATTGGTTCCGGCACGGTCTTTAGTCACCAGGGTACCATCAGCATACAGCTCAATTGTAACATCAGAGTCAGGAACACTGCAGAAAAATCATATTTTATATAAATGTTGTTTTATTAATACCCGAAACTATAACAAGAGGACCATGGGCCCTTTTGCGCTCATCTGAGACCCAGAGGAACTTAACTATTTCTTAGAAGGTGGAGTTCAGAATAATAACAGTACTAAATGAAACATAAACATATCATTTCTAGGCACATTTTAATTTTCGAGCTCATCAATAATATCAATAAAACAAATGTTCTGACAGTGTCAGTAAGATTTTACTTGAAATGTATCTTCTAGTGTTAACAAGCTTTTTCTTTTAAATTGACCAAATGATCTAGGTTTTAACCTCAAATGACCCAGTTTCAAACTCGGTCAAGATATCATTAGGAACAAGTATATCAGTAAAACTGATGGATGCTCCCCAATGATGCTTTGTCGATATATGGGTTAATTGTGTGATTTTTTTTTTTAAATGTGACCTTGAAAAAATCTATTATTAGCCTCGGTGACCTTGACCCCAGTGACCTCAAACCTCATCAAAAGGTACTGGTCCATGCAAGGTACCTACATGCCAAATATGGAAGAGATCGGTAAAATATTGAAGGTGCTATGAGAAACTGTAACAAAAGTGTGACGGAAGGAATAACGGAAGTTCAAACTGGCAACTATATGCTCCCCATATATATATAAGGGGGGCATAAAAATGTTCAGACCAAGATTAAACTAAAAATGTGACTTCAAGAGAGTTTACAAGGCTTTGGTAACCCCTGGCAGTTGTATTTTCAACAGGCCGGAACCATTTTCAAACTTGGCTGAGATATCATTAGAACAAATGTTCTTAACAAAGTTTCAGAAAGATTGGACAAAAAAAGCTACTTCTAGAGTGTTAAGAAGCTTTTTTTTCAAAGTTGACCTAGTGACCTAGTTTTTTAACTTGAAATGACACAGTTTTAAACTAAGCAAAGACTTCATTGGTACAAAATGTTAATATTATGACCAAGTTTCATGAACATTGGATAATAAATATGACTTCTACCATGTTTACGAGCTTGTTCTTTTAATTGACCTAGTGACCAAGTTTTGACCTTGTGTGACCCAGTTTCAAAAACCAAAATCATTGGCATACATTTTCTGACAAATTTTTCATGAAGTTTGGAAATAAATGTCGTCCCAGGAGTGTTAACAAGGTAAATGTTGGTGACCCACAATCCACGACAAAACAATGGACAAAAGAAGATCACAGAAGCTCATCATGCATTGTGCTCAGGTAAGCTTAAAATGTGGCATACACTTGACAGAAATGTTAGCAAGCAAGAGAATAACGACACACACAGCACCACCCTTTTTGAGGGGTATTTCTTTTTAAATAACACAATAATTCTACTTGTTGTCTCTTTCATTTAACGCACTTTTTCAGATATTTTAATCGCTCTAGAATTACAGTCCTTTTGAAATATATTACTTTACAAATACAAACACTGAGAATTTAGATTTTTATCATCAATTTAACTTCTGAGGGAATTTAGCCCTTTGAAGCGAAAAACAAGACAGTTTTTACAGTTGGAAAGTTTATTTTTACTGACAAAAAGGATAGACCGAGGGTCATGGCATGCAGCTTTATTGAAAGCAAAAGTAAAAGATGACTTAATTAATGTTAATACTTTTGTGTGTGTGTGTGTGCAAACTCAGCCTGATTCATATAACACAGCTTACTTGGAATATCACTCCACTTTGTTATAAGATGTAACTGAATGGCTCACTTTGATGTTTATTTAAACAAGAGGCAATCTTGTAGCTTAATACATTTTTGATCAGTAAGAACTTAATGCACATACTCGATACTCTTCATCTTGGGTTTTTCGGCTGTGGAACTTGCAGTCACAGCCTTGATGGCATTGGCTATCTCACTGGCGGCAACCTTGGTATTGACATCCGTCTTACTAGGGCTGGGCTGATCAGACTCCGTGCTGTCAGGCTCGATATCTGCGCCCTGAAACAGACTTGTTTTGTCAGTCATAGTACAGCACACCATTAACAAACAATCACTTTCTCTGGCATGCTTAGTGGTTTACGCCTACTAAATGAATATAAAGCTAATAAAGCACTGTCTAAGTTCAAAAGATTATACCAAAAATTGCCAATTAAGTTTTTTTTTGTATTTCAAAATGTAATATTATATACATGAACAAAATATGTATACTCAGAAAAATTGTTTCATGACTAATCACTTTAATTTTGAGCTTCTGTTTTATGTGCCTTACAAAGATTTCAAACCATTTACTATAAAAACAAAACTTATCACAAATAGATAACCATTTAAACAAACCAATACAACAAACTATTCACTCACATTGGCCTGTTCTGTTTTCTTAAATGTGGTGGATACGGCAGTAGGACTGGCAACATCTTGATGGGTATCGACTACAAGTGATGAATCCAAATCATCCATGTCCATTGTGGAAGTATCGGCCATACGTGCAGTGTCTTTTTCCATCTGATTCAACAATGGTGTTTCCAGATCTGTAGTGACAGTTCGCTGAATAGTGGTTCTCGCCATGTTCGCAATATCGAGCGATTCTGTCAGCTGATCTAGGGACCCTGAATTTAAAGCCTGAGTAACCATCGACAACATGTCCAGGTCTGACACCGATGTTGTGATTGGTCCAGCATTCTTCACAGCTGAAGTGGCAAATGGAACACTAGCCATGCTTGTCAGGGCCTTAGTTGTCATGACAACAGCTGGCTTCAACATGGAGGAGGCCGCAGGTTTAGCCTTTGCACCATACATATTTAAGTCCGCAGTGTGGATGACATTGGAGAGCAGATCAGTCGCATCTTTGACTTCTCGGTCACGCTGCTGAAATACCGAGATCTGGTTCAACTTGTTTTGCTTGGCTGGAACCTTCACGAGCCTATTAATCGATGGAGTTCCAATTTGCTTAGTTGTCGGAACAGCTATTTTCTTAATCACAGCAGGCTGCAATGTTGTTGACGATACCATGGCTGAATATTTCGTCTGTGTATTTACACTTTTGTTTGACGAAACGACTGGGTTTGATATGATGGTCTGCACACTCGACGGTTGAACTGATTGTTGGTATACTGTTGGTTTGTATGTAGTTTGAATTTTGACTTCCTTAGGTTTTATTGTGACGGTATTTGGGATTGGCTTGCTTTGAATTTGGTAGGTTATCGGCTGTGTTTTTATTTTCTGAGTCAAATGTGCCGGATTTATGTAGCTTGTGAAGGCCCCACCTTGAACCAAACCTTGTTTTGGATAGGATGTGAACTGCTGGCCAGATCTTTGCTGCACCTGGACTGTCTTTGTTGCTCCAGTTGGTTGTTGAACAACAGTATTGGTAAATGACATGGGTGCTGACTTGATGCCTGTAGACAGAAGTGACTTGCTACCGGTTGGCGTAAAAGTACTGGCTTTCTGAATTTGTACAGCTGGGAGTTTGACTGCTGTGAATTCAAAGTTCTCATGTGGTCCAGTGTGAACTGTTGTATCTGGTAACACAGTCTGAGTGTCAGGGAGAACACCCTGGTCTTCAAACACGCCTGAAATGATTGACGAATCTGGAATTTCTGATTGAGAAGTTATGACAGTTGACTCGGAAACCACAGTGGGAATACCAGTGACCAACGATGCATCTGATGACATAATGGTCTGCGTTTCAAATGCCTGATTTGACTGGATAAAGCTTTGCTGCCCATCACCATAATTCATTAGAGAACCTTCAATCTTCACTATCTCCCCAGTTTCTGTGATGTAGTACGTGTCAGTATCCGACACAGCGAACTGCGTTTGATCCGTCATTTGCTGCTCTGTAACATCGACTCCCATCATCAAGGAGTCTGCAGACGTGGTCAAGACACTCTCCTGACCAGCCTCATACACCTGGGTTGTGTAGTTCTCTCCGTCCTGAATGAACTGGTACTGCACATTGTCGTCTCCAGACAGAAGGCCCATCTGTCGAGCTGTATCCATGGAGATATCAGAGGACTCTGCCCCCTCCTCCATGAAGATCACTGTCATTGGTCCATTTTCAGTCTCAATTACCTGTACTTGGCCAATCACACCAGAGGACCCCACAGCTGAAATGGTAATAAATAAACTTTATATTTACCCTTTAAATACGATCTACTGTTGATAATTATTAAATTAAGGCTAGTTGTTTTCAATTTTTTTTATGAATGTTGCAATCTTGAAAGTGTGAATGTACTATCAAATATAACTATAATGGTATAAATTATTTTATTCAGGACATTTCAATAAAATAAAATATAGCACGTTTTTATTGATTAATGACTTTGAAATCTTTGAAAATAGCCCAAGAAATGATAAGCAGTAAGCATGACATCCATACATAACTTAATACTTGATTTTTTTTTATCACTTTCTATTGCGAATACCGGGTAATACTAATTCAAATCTCTAAAGCGTTTCGACAAATGAGTCACGGCAGTCTTGGACGTAACCCACTCGACCGACGACCGAGTCGATTGATTTTTGCGTTGGTCGAGTGAAAATTCCAAGCCGGTAGCCCGATCGGTTGAGTGCTTTTTTCGTGTCCGAACTTAGTAACATGTCCGAAATAGCTTCCTATAGATATAGCTTCCTCGGCATTCCGGAAATTTTCGCTCGGTACCGATTGTGCCAGGTATTTTATTTATTGATTCTTGNACAAATTAAAAAATCAATCAAATGCAGATCCAAACTTAACCATCTTCCTGGGCTGATTACAAAATAAATAAGTACATAACAGAAGTTCTTGTTGGAATGCAATGGTTAGTTCTGAGGGGTGACTGCATATACAGATACCTCAATGTGCGGGCGATAACCCAGTGAGCTTTGGGCTGCCACTTTGGCCCCAGCCCTAGCGGAAGTCTGTTGCAAAGAGTCATACAAATACTTAACTAATTTAGCTTATTTACTAATATTAATCATACAAATACTGTACTAATTTAACTTTGTTTAATTTTGTTAGCATTATTAAAAAAAAACAAGACTATTACCAAGCAATTATGTCCCCTACCGGATCCACCATTGTCAGATTTTTTTTATTATTTTTTTTAAGTTTTTGTTGCTATTGCAACCAGAATTCTTGACGTAGGAACAACATGAAATGACATGCATAATCTCCATATTGCCATCTGTCCATGTTTCAAGTTTCATGAAAAAATATGAAGAACTTTTTAAGTTATCGCAGGATCCAGAAAATTGTGACAGACAGACTGATGGACTAACAGACAGACACAGCGCAAACCATAAGTCCCCTCCGGTGAAACCGGTAGGGGACAATTATAACACACTCTTGCAAATGGTGCCACACCTAGTTACTTAAATTTATTTTAAATCAAACTTATTTTTAAAATTGTAAAATGTTGCCATAATTGGAAGACCATTGTGTTTTGTACCAATTATTAACAAGAAACTGTCGGAGACAGGTGATGCTCCCCAAAGGTTTTTTTTTGTCACAATATTCATCCGACCATAACCAGCTGATAATATGCACATCTCCTGTCAGTAGTGAAGCTTCCCATAAAGTTTCATTGAATTCCAGT